>JASDQU010207685.1:43558-63992 GCA_032191745.1 Picea mariana | reverse complement strand
GGTTTTTCCGGATGTCCTATGACAAGTAGCTCCTATCAATGTTGACCTGATCACAATATACGATAGTGACAACGAGGAGGTAAACACTTCAACTCCTATTATAAATGAAAAGTGACAGAGGTGTAAGATACAAAAATTGTCCCAAGGACCAAAATCTTTGGGCGATGAAACATAACTGAATACAACTGAAGGTGATCATAACACCCCAAACCGAACCCCACAACCACTGGATAAAGAGGGAGGCAACATCAAAGGCCACGAAGAGCCAAGAGATAAAAATGAGAATGGTGATGATGCTGCTATCAGGAGAAGTGATGCACCAGGGAAAGAAAAAGAGTAAGGAGATCCCGATGCTGAATATTCATCAAGGGGTAACACCAGCAAGGGAGAAGAGAATGAAGACATGAAAGGCAACGAAGAACTTGAGGAGATCGCAATGAAGCTTTTATCACATTCTACACCCGCAAGGTTAGCAATCCCAACAAAAAACACAACAACGAGGATCACAGAAAATGCCCCAAGCATAAAAAAAATCAAAGATCCATCCATCAGAACAGGAATGGGATCAAGATGAGCCCTTGGGAAGTCTCAAATGGCACAAGAACAAGGTGAGGGAACCATTCATAGGAAACCAAGAGTCAATATAGGAAAATAGACGGTACTTGAAATTTTTCATACACCAGGCAGTTTAGGAAATTCTCTCTCATGAGGGGACCAACTAATCCCGGAGCCGGTGGACGAAGTAATCAACGTTCAAGCCATCAGTTATGACAGGAAAAGACAATTGATTCTGAAGAGAACCGAGAAAAAAGAGGAGAATAACTTTGGACAATGTGATAATGATCACCACGAAAGAAACCCCACTAGATGCGAGACAATCTAGGGTAAGTGAGTTATTATGGGCAAGTATCGCTATATCTAGTGCCACTATAGATAGGGAAAGAGAACATGAACGAGAATCCAATTATATGAGAGTAGTGTTGGTGTATCTCAAACATCAAGTGGAATACTATCAGGACACCATCCAGGTGGTTAGGTTCATGAGAATTAAATTCGAGGAGATTTATACTCAATTCAAATCGGATAGGGATATTTTTATGACCATGATCGTAAGTTACCAAGAGGAGACTTTGCTGGGCCTCATAGTGTATAGATAAATGATGAGATGGTCGGAGAGAGCTCATCAAGTATTGGCACAAATCGAGTATATCAGAGAGATCCATAAATGAAGAGGAGAAGAGGAACATGGCATTAGGATGCTTGCAGATGAGAGCTTAGACATGATCAAGGTAGCGACATAATATTGGGTACAATTGGTAATAGAACCACAAGAAAAAATGAAGGATAGATGGGAGTGTCTAAGGAATTGGAACAACATAAACCAAAGAATGATAGATCGTCAATTCCTAGAATTCGACACTCCTGATGACTGTCGATTTGCACATTATAGTCCAACGGTTCAGAGAGCTCAATGTAGAATTTGGAGCAAAGATTCGAGAAGTCTTAACGCTTGAAAAGGGATAGGTGAAGAGACTCTCCAACAAACCGATAAGAGCAATGTGGGACCTACGACAACTAAGCTTCGAGATAGATCAATTCAGAAACCGGGTAATGGAAATGAAGGATAATCTCAGCATGTTGATGGATCAACATCAATTTTCATACCTGCATACCTGTGAAGATCTGTTCTCCCAGTTTTTCGAGTATGATAAGGCAAATCCTATAATATAATTGAAGCTCACTGATGGTTTTCACTTGGATATGAACCACTTCCTTTTTTTGTTTTCTTTAGTTAAACTAACGTTGTTGCTATTTTTGCATGGAGGTTTTCGTATAAATAAAGAGGTCGACATCGTTTCGAGGGTTGAAGGTTTTGTAATAGTAAAAAAATTAGAAAAAAATATTTTCAAAGTTTAATTCAGAAGCTCATGTAGAGCCAAAGACAATTTTTTCCAAAGCTTGTGGAGTAGCATATTTTGTGGATTGTTCTTCTTTACTGTTGTCTACTACGAGCAATTTAGTAGGACAATAATTGTGTTTGAGTTATCTTGAATCATTGCAGTCACTAAATATATATTGGCATGGATATGAGGGTTTTATGAAGTTGTGTGTTATATAGTGATTGGAATTATTTCCAGTTATCTGTTGTTTCTACATATATTTTTCTTTTCTTAGATGATATTGTTGCTTGATCAATAAAAGAATACTATTGTTTGATATTGATTGAAGAGAGGTGTCATTTACATGTTGGTAAGAGGTTAGCCTAAACCCAACCTTCTTAAGAATTCAGTCATTGAATACTTAATAAATGAACTTATAAAGAAACATAAAACAATCTATAAAGATCCATCCCATAACATAGGAAAGCCCATTGAAACTTGCGTACTATCAATCCAGAGAATCTTGCTACCCTAAACAGGGAAGAATCTAATTGGGCCTTATCTCAAGGTGTGATTCCTGCTGTTGAGTTAAATTGAATTTTGACCCCTCAACAAGAGAAAACCACAAAATATTATCGTTATAAAAGCTTGTAGGCACCAACCTACTAGAGACACCAATCTCTTTAGTTGAGCACCAACTCAACAAGATATTTTGTAGGCACCAATCTACTAAAGAAACCAATCTCTTCAGCTGATCACCAAGTCAATGAGATATTGTGTAGGAACCAACCTACTGGAGACACCCCATCTCCTCAGTTGAGCTCCGACTCAATAAGACTTTTATAGGCAACAATCTAACATCTTCTTACATAGAGTACTTTTGACTTCACCTGCATGCTTCACACTTCATGCATTTCAAAACATTATCATACCCGTAAATTTCATGCTCCAACGCCTCTCCTTGCTTCATATCCCATACATAGTATCAAATCCTAGTTAGATTTATCCTTCATGCCCTAGCGAACCTCATAACATCAGTGCCAGAATATAATTCCATACTACAACATCACAACCTCAAAACAATGCACTTTGCAACATCATAGACCTTAGTCCTTCATAGCGCACCCTTGAAACTATAAGAAAACTCTTGAGCACCTTTAGAGCCCCAAAATACTCCCCATCTTCTCTTGCACACCTCATATCTCTTCTGCGCACTTGCACTTGCTCTTCTTGCTTGGATACTCTTCAGATGCACACATCCATCTTTTATTTATAGTGTTTTACGTTCACTTATGGGGTTGACTTGTAAAAACTGGCCGGGCCGACTTGCCATAAATTTTCATTTCTCCTCATTCTTAAGGAGTTAGAGTGAGTGCTATATATAACAATGCCAACAATATTTCCAACAATGACAACAATATTTCCAACAATTCTGTAACAGTCCCCCTATTTGCAACTCTGCTTGTGTTTGCAATTCTTCCTTTGTATGCAACTTCTCCCCCTTTAATATCAATGGAAAAATGTTTCTTCCCTTGAGCTTGTGCTTCCCTTTACTGATGAGATGAGAGGGGTATCATTCCCAACTTTTGTCTGAGATATTCAAATGTGTCTCTGGGAAGGGGTTTGGTAAAAATATTTGCAACTTGTTCTTTGGTGGCAATGTATTCCTGCTTGACACTTTGCTTGGCTAGCCAAGCAACTTTGGTCCGAGAAACTTTGTAACAAATGCCTCTTCTCACTAGAAGGATCTAATTCAAACTTTCCTCGTGATTGGGAACTATCATGCTTAGAGAGTGGGCAATGGGTAGCAGGTGAAGCTAGGATCAAATCCTTGGATTAGTTGAAAAAAATATGATGAGGTTCCTTGCAATAATGATCAAGTGCTTTAACAATAGGGGTATCACATTATGAAACATGTCGTAAATAATTTTTCAACTAGTGTATGGTAGCATTGATGGAAAGATCCTCAACCAATGGGATTAGAAGAGGAATATGAAATCTCATGGAATGATTATGTAGATAGTTTTAAAAGAAGCTACATAAGGCTTTAGGAAGAGGATGACACTTGGCTTGGTATTAAAACAAAATATTAGGGGAATACACAACGTTAATGGGATACATAGCAATGTTCTCTTTAGAGGACCATCAAGTGGAGTGGTGATGGACAAACATCTAAAAACTCCAAGATCCTAAGAAGACTAGAATCTTTCTTTGGCTTATTATAAAGAATAAGGTTCTAATTTGGGATGCACTCAAAAGAAGAAATAAGAATGGGATAGGAATACGAATTCTATGTAGGGGATACGATGAAACAACAAATCACTTGTTTATAATTTTCCAACAATAAAACACATCATAAATCATGTTGTAGTCAAGGAGACAACATTTACTACTAGTGAGGTACCATCTTTGTATTTATACTACTCTTAGCACCCTTGTGCAACCTCTAGGATTTCTTTGGATAGTGTATTTGTCGTGGTGGTCATTTCTCTATACACATTTTTGTAAGAGACTACGGTGAACACTACTTCCATTCTTTTTGATTGATATAGAATAGGTCATAGTATCAAGATTTTCATCTAGTATATACATTTCATCCAGTTGATGACTACCATTGAATCTCTCATCCCCTGCTAGAATTTTGTTGTCCATCAATTTTTAAAAGTAGTTTCAAGGCCATCATCTCAACAAAGTTGTTTGAGCTAGTTCCTAAACATGCCTTGAATTTTATGAAATGCATTTCTAAGAGGTATAATATGCTCCCAACCCCACATAGGGATAGTAATCCTTGGTTTGCTTCATCAAAATACCCCCCCAAAATACATTTATCTATAGGCACATCAATTATGAGTCTTGGGTTTTTAACTTTGTTTGGTTTCTTAGACCCTTGAAAGATTGAATGAATGTGTATAGAACATTGAAAATAAGGAATATTTTTTCAATAAAAAGTGTTGAATTCCTTAAAAGACAAACAACCTATGTTGTCACAATGGCAATGGTTTGAATGGTTATATTCATTTTTTCCAAACCATTGTTTTAAACATTTTTCTACATTCTCCCCTTGCCGGATCTCCTATCTTGTGATCAGTTCCATCCCTATCCATACAAATTTTGTATATGGGTAACTTACCAACAAGGGATTGATAGTTTCTTCATCTTGCTTACAAAGAACACACCTCCTAGGTCGTTCCTTCTCCAATTTCGGACGACTTCCCAAGTCAATACCTTATTCCTCAAGGCGATCCACATGTAATTTCTAGTCTTCCATGGTGCTACAACATTCCATAGTGTTTTTCACCACCAAGACTGATCATTTTGAACCTCATTGGAAAACATTGATTTGTACTCTAACTTGGCAATATATGTATCCAATGAGGGGTTTTAGATGACACTAATACATCTACTTCCTCTCCGATCCTCACATGACATTGACTAATGCCTACACATATTCATTCCACTGATATGCATTATACCCTTCTAATACTATCTTGTTAGTTCCCATCCTTCCCTATTGTCAAATATTTGTAGTCACAAGATCTTCCCCATGAGAGAGCATAAGTTTTTATGTTCCATGTAAAAGAGTTAACATTTCTTCTCACAGTCTATGTGAGCTTCCACATCCAACCCATGGATCAACCCCCAATATCACATGTTCCCCATTGCCAATCCTCCATGGTAGTCAGTTTCCTACAAGTGGAAAGGCTAACACTAGTGCTTTCCACAATGTTTAAGCATTGTAAAATGCTTTGTTTGGCTTCCGTATCCAATAAACAATTGTTTGTGGTTCTACATACTTTTTAAGAATGAATCGTTTCCATAGGGTTCCCTTAGAAATTAGTCTTCGCACACTTTTTGCAGCTAGTGCTTTCCCAAAGAAATGTATTTTTAATCCCCATCTCCCTTACTCCCTTGGTTTTTCAATGTAAGTCCATTTAAACCATGGGATGCCATCTTTTCCTTTATTTTCAGTTCTTAGAAATTTGAAGACTTTTCTCTTGATTTTTTAAACCACTCCTCTAGGAATGGAACTGTAACACACCCAACCCCTTAACTGGACTTTTTTTTAGGGATGAGGCCTCAAATTTTTGTTTTCCTTAATTAATCAAATCCTTTTTCCAGGATCTCTATCACGTTCTGCTCGCCAAGAGATTACCAACCATTTTCGCCATGCTCAAATCCGAGCTCAGGATTGGGAGATCTTCCCTTCCAAAGTTCTTGAGGGTTAATAGTCATGGGCCACGTGGAACCTATGTCGAACCAAATCATTCATATCACCTCGAGTTCTCCAATATCTCGAAGCTTCTGGCTCTTCTAGATCAATTGTGAAGATCCGTCCACCACTAATTGACGGTGGATCCCTATCCTTGGGAATGCATGTGTCTAAGGTAAAATTCGACATTCGACGCTTTTGGGTGCGCATGCTTTAATGACCCAAATCTCCCGGAGTACTTTCCTTCTGAAGTCCCATGGGATTTCCACATGGCTCCATCCTTCGGGCCTTTCTGCACCACACTATTCCAAATCCTCYGGAGTCGCGGAGTCCTGGAATCGTTCCACATGGCTTCRACCTTTGGGCCTTTCTAGGACACTACACCCTAGGTCTTCCAGAGTCCCGAAGTCTTGGACTCTTGAAGTCCCGGTACTTCACCATTCATGTGGCCAGGGGGACACGTACCAGGGACTGACATGCGGTGAGGGCTAGGGGAGACACCTGTGCTCGTTAGGGGGTGRCATGTGTCACTTTATAATGGGMCCAGGGGTATGCAAAACATCTGTATTCAAGTGACATGTGGCACCTCGAATGTGGGTTCACGTCACCCTGGGTGATGTCAACGAGCCACGTCGACCCCTAACACAACCTCCTAACGTTCCTTCGATCTCACGGTCAATATATGTCCACGTAGACCCCTCGATCTATGACTACCGTTACTTCTGAGATTCGATGTTCGAGAGTTTCTCTATGAAAACTCCCCGTTGCTCCTGGAGTTGGTCAGCGTCGGGTTGACCACAGTCTCGATCTGATGATCAAGAGAGATATAGAAGGGTCTCTATATCTATGATTCACATTTATTCATTGCTCTGACATTCGAGGAGTTTACCCGCTCCACACTCCTTATCTCTCGGAGTAGGACTATGTCGAAGTGCCGGATACAGTCTAGATCCAACGGTCAGAGGAGATCTCGAAGGGCCATTGGATCTATGGCTCCTATCGCTTCGTAACTTCGACGTTCAAAGGTTCTCTCTCCTTGAATCATACTTCCTTTCGGAGTGTCGAATCCTCGAAGTCTCGGGTACTGCACCATCCTTTGGATGAGCATTCATGTGCTAGGGGGACGACACGTGGTTGAAGCCATGAGTGACAGTGTCCTCGTCAGGAGATGACACGTGTCACGCTCTAATGACATTTAGGGTTTGTGGGAAGCACAATTTAGGGTGACACGTGGCATACATGACAGGGGTCCATGTCACTCTCTGTGACGTCGACATGCCACATCAATCCGAGATTGGTAGCCTTTGGGGGTTCCTAACTTCCCCTACTTGTCGAATTTCCCGTATCTCTGAAGTCCGTAGTTCCTGCCAGCTGTCTCCCAATACCTCTTAAATCGCATGGTCGAGCTGTGCCCATGTAGATCCATGAATCTATGGTGGGGAGAGGTTTCAGAGATCGAGGGAAAAATTAACATTCGTGCTGGTTTAACCTCCGCAATCCTCCTAGATCGTCGATCTATAGATTCAGCATGATCAACGGTTGGCGTCGACTCTAGCACATATGAGGAGTTTGCAGTGCATAACTCAGGGAAGGAGATAAATTTCGTGCTAGTTGGGACTCCGCAATCGTCCCTGATTGTAAATCTCCTGGCTGGTTCAAACATGACCGTTGATCCTCGATAGGAAGTTAGCACCTGAAGAAATGAGTGAGGTCATAGCCTCGGTCATCTGGGTCAGAATTATAGGTCCTTTGATCTATGGCTCTTAACACTTCGTGGCTTCGATGTTCGAAGGTTTTGGTGTTAAACCACCTTCATTCTCCCGAAGTGGGACTTTACCGAAGTGCTTAGCGCTCCCACCTAACTTAACCCAGGGTTCCTAGGCCTTGGTTATATGGAGCTTGGTCAAGCCCCCAAAGGCTACAACCATATCTCTTGGCCAAGATTTGGTTAAGGCTGTGGGCACGAGCTGTTGGTCGCGTAGGTGAAAGGTCTGAAGGGTGCGACCCTTGGTTGCATTCTACAAGCGTTATACCTCCTGAGCTTGCAAACACTTCATATGAAGTACGAAAATACTCCTTGCACTTCTTCCAAAAATTTAGAACATAAAAAGTTCTAATTCTTGCACATCTTGCCAAGGTTCTGCACACCTTCGCACTACCTCTCTTGAGCTTAACAAGCCCCTTTCTCAGGGGATCCAAATGACTGGAACTGTAAATATGCACATATGAAATTGGGCCTATGGATAACAAAATCACAATTCATTTTCCTTTGATTTGAGACACTACAGGGGGCCCAAGTACTTACATACACAAGTCATATTTGACCATACATATCCTTACTTGCTCAAATACACAGCTAGGCTAACTGAAGAAAACAATCAAATTATCAAACATGCATGCACACCCATGAAATGTTCACAGGGTATTCATCCTTATTTTATAATCACAGTTCAAATTCACAGGGTATAAGAATAGTTATCTATTTAGAGTTGCAGTGAATTTACTGACTGTGGGTGTTTGTCTTTCCACCCAACCATAGGCTCAGAGGCATTCATTCTTAGCGCTCTAGCCACTCCCGTGCCAAGCCATGATATCACTAGGAAATTTTCAATAGCTCTCTTAGAGGTTCTCTCTCTCCCTCTCTCTCTGTCATCGCCTTTGCGAGGTTTATCAGTTGCTTCGTCAACATCAAGCTCGCAGTCTCTTTTTCGGGTCATGTTCTCTTGTAAATTATCCAGTAACCATAACATTGTAACAACTTTCAGTTCCTCTCCTCAGCTCTCCCCGTCTCACGCATTCTCTTCTCTGTATATGTCTATATGCCTTGCACACACACCCCTCCTTGGGAAGGTTCCCCTTCCTGTCCTGTTCCTTCTATAAGAAGGAAACTAGGGTCAACCTGGTTTTCCAGACCCTGTGGTACTTCGGGATGACATTCTTCAGTCAGACCATGCTTCCATTCATGGGGGTGGTTGATGGTTCAACCACTGGTTCTTCCTTCATTAACTGATTCCTGTTATTGGGATCCGGAGGAGGTTTCTTATTCCCAACAAGGGGAAATTTGGGGTCATTTGACATAATGAACCCTCTCTTATAGTTTTCTCATCCTTTCCTCTAGTAATATCATGGCCAATACTTCAAGGCTTCACCCCCATAGTCAGTCATTGACAATCTAAACAATAATACATTTACATCATTCACAAGATTTAGCATGGTAATCATAATTAACGATTAATTAACAAGGGTGTTAAAGAACTCAAAGTGTGTCAAAACAATGGGATTTATTCAAGTGCTAATTTGATTGGGGTTAGCTTTCCTCCCAAGGAGAGCCATCTATTGCACTACATGCTCACCCATTTGTTTATTTAATCAATAATCCAACTCCAATATTTTATACCATGTCCATTTGGTTTCAATAGAAAACTCAAATATTTTAATCCGAATTATAGATCACTCTTTTGATATGGAAATGCACAATATAAAAACCATGTATGGGCAATAATCAAATTTAAACCAAGTGTCTTAAAGAATAATCCCATGCCCACTGATCATATTGAGGAAATAATATATTACATGAACAACCAATATTTAGTATAGTGGATTGTTGAGTTTCTTTATAAAAAATTAAATAAATTATCCAAAGTTAATGTGTTTAGGATATAAGTTTATACTTATAAAGTTAGGATATAAGGAATATTTGAGAAATATGGAGGTCTAGGGTTCTAGAGGTCTAGTATATAAGGCTTATGTTGCTATCAATGGGATTGTATTAGGAACTTTTGGAATACACTAACAATCCTCTAGAAGGGGTCTATATCTTCCCCATGGGTCCATTCAACTTTTCAACTCTACAACATCATGAAGGCTTGAACACTCGTAGGGGTAGTCTCCTAGTGGGAAAAACTTTGGATAACCAAAACCAAGTGCCCATGCACACAAATGAAAAGGTGGAGTTTGATGCAATATTTAGTTTGGTACAAGACATCCGACATGGTAAACGAACATTCAAGTCCAAAGGGGAAGTGCATTTTGATGAGATGTTGGATGGGATTAGTGCTAACCATGTGTTGAGCTAAGATCGATAGGATTTGTTTTCCTCAACTAAGTATGAAGGAGCTGGTTCTATGAAAGTGTGAGGTGTATTGGAGGACCCATCATTCATGAACCATATGAATCACTTTGGTAAAGGGAAAGAGGAGAGTCTAAGGGTGTATTTGGCATGGATAAGTGAGTTGGAAGGATCATGCAAGGCGAGCAAGGGTTGCTTAGAGCCAACAAGAAAGTTCACAAGACTATACTATATCTAKAAATAAGTGAGGGGGTCATAAACTATATCTAAAAAGAGAGAAAGAAGACATGTGAAGCAAAAAAAACARGAAGTTAGACTAGTGCTAAGCAAACATGTTAAAATGCATKAAGTGGTGGAATTAGTAGGCCAAGCATTGGTTGTGCATTTTATGGTAGTCAATTATTTGATAAATCCCTTCAAGCATGGATGGAGGAGAATGAAGSTCTGCGTTAGGGTATTTATAGTATTTCACATCCTAGTGTGTGGATGGTTGACCTTTATTTTTTGGTCTAAATATGACAATTCAAAAATATTGGGGGTGTCAATTGTTATGGGGTTGTTCACTGCTTACTTTAAGGAGGTGAAGTCCATGTTTGGACCCAAGAATGGAGCAGACTTCAATGTAGCCATCGTGGGTGAAGCTCCCCAGACTATCACTTGATATTTGGTTAGTGGAGGTGTTTACAAAAATAGGGAACAATCTTGGGTCTTTCCTTGAAGCTAATAATAGTTATCGATGTTATAAATCTTGCACTATTGCACAAATATTGGTGACAATAAATTTGAGATAAGGGGAGACAAAGGATATTTTTATTATTATAAAAGGATGATATGCAATTATATAAAACTTTAGACCATGTAGGAGTTTCGTTCAAGTGCACCATGTGCCATGCATATCATTACCTAGTTGCTGACTTTACCCTCAAATTCACTAAGAAAACATTGGTTAAAAAGGATGGGGAAGCTATCTCTTTCTCTAGAGAAGCAAAGTTTATTAGGCCATCCACAAAAAAATTAGGGATCGTGGAAGGAATTTTTTGCGAAGAAGATTTAGGTTTAAAGGAGATGGAGGAGAAGACTCTATTCGTGGGAGAAGTTGGGTTCAGGGCATCCATTCCTATGACAAGTGAGGTTGAGGATCAATCCTTTCACACTTTAATGTCAAAGTCAAAGGAGAGCATTAATCCTATGGTGAAACATCCCAATGTGGGAACACAAGCCAAAGCTATGCTTCATATTGATTCAAGTAAGTATTTTGCACCCTCAAATTTGTTTTTTAATGAAAAACATTCTCATATTTTATATCCCAAGACAAGGCTAGATTTGGGGGTTAACAAGATACGAACTCCATTAGGGACCAAAAGAGATAACCTGAACAACCCATATCAAACCTAGGTTGGAGAGTATAGGAGGGGGGACTATAGTAGAGTAGGAATATGAGGGAACTAGTTTTAAAAAGGAATATAAGAAGAGGTCTATAAATTTTATCCATTCTTCCTTAAGGAGACTCATAAATCCTTGACCAAACTAGGCATTTACTAAGATTCAATCAATTAGCTCTAGATATAAGATAATAAGGGGTGGAAGGAGGCATTTTCATGGAAGGATTAAAGGAAGGGGTGGTGCCTAGGAGGGGGAGGAGGTCCCATATTAATATAGCACAACACAAAGGAAAAAAATAAATTCAACAAGGGAAACATAAAACACTTTAAGGGGCACTTAGAGCATGCCAAACCCTTGGAGATGTTCACCCATGATGTTTATGACTTTCAATGTATGGGGTTTTGGTAGCCCTTCCAAAAAATTGGCCCTAAAATGAATGTTGGATATACACAAACCCGATGTAATTTTAATCCAAGAAACCATGGTAGAGGGAGCTAAGATCACTAGAGACATATCCAAACTTTTAGGGGATTGGTATTTTCTTCATATTGATTTCCAGGTGAAGGAAGAGAATTATGAAACTTTTTGACATCGTGAACTTTGAATTAGGGATTGGATTTGAACTATTCTCATAGGAATTGGGGGAATCTCTTTCAATTATAAATATTTATGGTTCTTATGTGGGTAGAGTGTTCTTTTGGGAAAGCTTGTTGTCTCAAGGTTTTCTAAGGACAAGGAATATTGTTCTAGGTGGGGATTTAAATTTAACAACGAGTAGAGTTGAGGTATGGGTGGAGCTAGTTATTCAGACCCTCTTAGTGATTATTTTGTAAAAAACTAGAGGAGGTTGGTTTGATGAATGTTGAGCCAATCAAAATTGTTCCATTTTTAAGGAACACGAGGTTAGGGGATGATATCGTGGCCAAATGATGATACCATTTCTTAATATATGAGGTTGTATTGATCGATCAATTAAGGATAAGACCATGTGTTGAAGTGGGTGGGGAATTTGACCACTTACCTGTGTTTATAAAATTGGATAAGAATAATTTCAAACCTCCAAGCCCCTTTAAGTGTAAATTATCTTGGATGGAGGATGAGGAATTTTTTAGTTTGGTTAAGGATGAATGGAATCCCTACGATGCTATTATCAGGAAATCAACAAGCATCCATTGTGTTTGAAACCTTAAGTCCATAAAAAAATCAATGTCTTCTTGGGCACATGAGAAAACACTAAAGGGAGAAAAAGCTTTAGCTTCCATAGATGATAGTATCAGAAAATTTTAAAATAAAGAGATGAAGGATTTACTAATGAATCCTCCAAAGCTTGATTAGGGTTCTGCAACAAAAAGAGGAAATTATTTACAGATAGGGAAGCACTATGGAGGCTTAAGAGTAATTACACATTTTGGTAATTACAAAAGAAGATGATAATACAAAGTAATTACAAATTTTGCAAATTGTAGAAAAAATACCAACAAAATATGGGAAGTTTAAAAGGAAGATGACTCTATAGCTCAAATTTTCAAGGACATTTGTCAACTAGGAGTGGAATACTTTGTGAGGATATATAAGAAGGTTGAGAGAGATACTAATTTAGAGGTAGTTAATATGAATTCTTTGTTTCCAAGCTTTGTGGGAGAGGAAGACAATTTAAGGTTGATGGAGGCAGATTCTAAAGAGGAGTTGCAAGTGTTGTAGCATAGTTTTCAAAAGGATAAAAGTCCAGGACATGATGGGTGGACAATGAAATTCTTCTTGAGATTCTATGAATTCATAGACCATGACCTCTTAAGGGTAATGAAAGATCCAAGAACTTTTGGGTAGGTATGGATATCCTTCAACTCTACATTCATAGTGTAGATTTTAACCTTGTATAGTATTTTACTGCAAATAGATTTTCAATAAAAGAACATAAAATATACAATGAAAAATACACACATTACACAAATATTTTTCCCTTGGAAACCCAAACCGGGAAAACCAACATATTCTATATTCATTCATAGTGATACATTGTTTACAATACAATATACATATAGGAGCCAACGACATCCAAAACCCTAACCCAATGACTTCGATTAGTCAACAACCCTAATTTCTTAACTGGAAATAGAAAACCATAGATAAAAAACCATGTGCTGAAAAACCGCCCAACAATGGACATGAAAATCGAGGTGACACGAAAAATGAGGGAAAAAAGTGACATGTTTCTCGAGGCTAGTCATGCAAAGAATATAATATGTACCCAACATTCTCCCACTTGTTGTTTTCTTTGTATACATGGGGTTACAAGGTTACATATTCAACAATCCAGGGAAACAATGCCCATGGATCCTCTACACCAAGAGAACTTCTTAGTTCTCACAGATTTTGTTAATGAATCTGCAACATTCTTCAAAGTGTCCACCTTCATCAACACCACTTTATCTTCTTCAACCATTTCTCTTACAAAGTAATATTGAATATCAATATGCTTTGTCTTTGAATGATAAGTCGGTTTCTTCGCCACAAACATTGCACTCTAATTGTCACAATCTATGCTTGCAACTTGCTCTACCAACCCAATACCTGAACACAATCTTCGTAACCGTACCACTTCCTTATTTGCATGAGTGGCTGCCACGTATTCAACTTATGTAGTTGAAAGTGCCACTACAGCCTGTGTTTTTCTCATCCAATTGATTTCTCCTCCAAATAGGTTAAACACATACCCGCTTGTAAATCTCTTATGATCCAGATCTCTAGCCTAGTTTGCATCCACAAAGCCATGTATGTACAACACTCTGTCCAATCCTGGTCTTCCTTGGTAGCACAATACATAGCTAGCAATGCCACACAAATACCTGAAAATCCTTTTTACTGCTGTCCAATGGTCCTTCCCTGGTTTTGACATATACGTGCTCAAAACTCCCATTGCATGTGCAATGCTCGGTCTAGTACAAACCATTGCATACATCAAACTGCCAATTGCACTCGCATATGGAACATGAGAGATGTCCTCCTCTTCCTTTGTCTTGGGACACTGATCCATAGATAACTTTACACCAAGAAGAATAGGGACCTTGACCGGTTTACTTCCTGCATTTTAAACCTCTGCAATATTGTCTCGACATATTTTCTCTGATTTAACTAGACTTTCCTCTTTTTTTGATCTCTTTTAATTTCCACGCCCAAAATGAAATTTGAAGCACCAAGATATTTCATGTCAAATTTAGAGGACAACCGAGTTTTCACATCCTGGATAATCTCCTTGTTGTTTCCTATCAACAACATGTCATCCACATACAAGACCAAATAAATTAAATGATCACCAATTAATTTAAAATACACACAGTGATCTTCTTTGCTTTGTGTGAATCCAAGTCCCAACATATACGTATCAAAATTTTGATACCACATCCTTGGTGATTGTTTTAAACCATACATGGACTTTTTTAGCTTGTATACCAACTCCTTCTTTCCCTTCACAACAAATCCTTCTGCCTTCTTCATATAGATTTTTTCTTCCAGATCCCCATGTAGGAATGTTGTCTTCACATCCATCTGTTCTACTTCAAAATCAAATGAAGAAACAACATATAACAAAAATCTTATAGAAGTTAACTTGGCAACATGAGAAAATATCTCACCAAATTCAATTCCCTCAACTTGGGAATAACCCTTTGCTACTAACCGAGCTTTGTATTTCTCCACTTTTCCTTCTGCATTCAACTTTTTTTTAAATACCCATTCGCTGCCAATGGGATTTCTTCCAGTCGTCAAGTTCACTAGATCCTAAGCCTCATTCTTATCCAAGGCTTCATTTTCTTCATCCATGGAATTTTCCCAAAGCTTTCCATCCTCTGAATCCACTGCCTCCCTGACAGTTCTAGGATCATCATCAAGAATAGACAAAGCAAAATTTGAACGTAAATACAATGGACTATACCTTTCCGGTAGCCTTCTTTCTCGAACCGATTTCCTCAATATTGGAGTTTTAGGATCTTCTTTCGATCCATGTTCTTCTGTACAGTCTGATTCTTCATCCTTTAAATCAAACTCTATTTTCACTGGTCCTTCCTTGGTAGGACTTCCTGTTTAACAACATCCTTCATTTCTATAAATACCACATCTCGGCTATACATAAACTTCTTAGTTTTTGAGTTCCAAAACTTATAACCTTTGCGACCATATTTATACCCAATAAAGATAAAATTTTCAACCTTCTTATCTAGCTTACTCCAATTTTCCTTTGGAACATGAATATAGGCTTCACAATCAAATGCCTTGAGATGTGTGAGATAAGGTTTCTTACCAGTCCATATATATTGTGGTGTCTTGTCATCTAGCACTGATGAGGGTGATCTATTGACCAGGTAACGTTCATTACCCACTACCTCTGCCCATAATTCTTTTCCTAACCCGACACTACTGAGCATGCATCTTTCTTTTTCCATCAACGTCCTATTCATCCTTTTTGCAACTCCATTCTGCTGAGGTGTATATGGAGTAGTCTTCTACCTTTCTATACCACACTTCTTACATAATTCTTCAAATTTATTCCTGCAGAACTCTCCGCCATTATCTGTCCTCAACACCTTAATTATTTTCTCTGTTTGATTCTCAACAAGATCCTTAAAACTCTTTAAACTTGTCAAAGACTTCAGATTTCTTCGTGAGGAAATATATCCAAGTATTTCTCGATGAGTCATATATAAATGACACATAGTACACAGATTTTCCCAATGATGGAACCGACACAGGTCCAAACACATAACTGTGAACTAGCTGTAAAATTCCTTCTGCCCTCGTTGCACCAGAGGGGAATATTACCTGATTATGCTTCCCATATACACAATGTTCATAGAAATCAAAATCCAGAGAGCAGTAAGACATAACTTCAACCATACCGTTACCGTGTAGTAGTCGAAGACCCTTCTCTCCGATATGCCCCAGTCTTTGATGCCACAACATAACCTTTTCTCTAGAAACTGTAGGAGTTCTTTGTTCTTCAACTCCAATATCATGAACAATGGAACTATTACACCCATCACAAATAGCGATTCCTTGCATATTATACAAAGTTCTAAACTGAACTCCCTTCAACAATACCATTACTCCTCGAACCATCCTGGAGGTTTCGTTTTCAAATATTGTTTTTACCCCTGCATCGTCCATTTTGCTTACAAAAAACAAATTTCCGGCCAAAACTAGGATGTGCAGAACACTAGGTAGTGTTGTAATCCTTCCATATATGATCCTCAACTTGAATTTTCCTCGTACTATGATTCTGGTTGTTGAGTCATCACCTAGGAAAACATTACCTCCATCATACCTTTAATATTCACAGAACCACGCCTTGTGGTGAGTCATATGGAAGGATGCACCTGATTCAACCAACCATGCCCTCATGATCTCCATGTGTGCTTGAAGATACCAAGTACACATCCCCTCCTTCTTCCTTGGAAGTCTTTTCTTGTGTAGAAGGAGCTTCTTCAGATCCCTTCTTTTTCTCAATTTTGGATCTACACTGCTTCTTTTAATGCCATTCTTTTCCACATCTCTATCATACCTTTACAAAAGTTCCAGGGGTTTTAGATATATCCTTAGACTTAGATCTCCCAC
This sequence comes from Picea mariana, assembly GCA_032191745.1. Taxonomy (NCBI): domain Eukaryota; kingdom Viridiplantae; phylum Streptophyta; class Pinopsida; order Pinales; family Pinaceae; genus Picea; species Picea mariana. The sequence goes on along the minus strand of JASDQU010207685.1, from coordinate 46,843 downwards.
TTGAGGACTTAGATCTATTTCTTTCTGTTGGACAACTTAGAGGGGGGAGTGAACCAGTTGTTACCGAGCTTAAACAATTATGCTTATTTTAAACTCTTTGTACAGTACTTAATGACAATCAAAATAATGCAGGGAAGTAAGTAATAGAACATTCAACATTCAACATCATTCACACATATGAAATATACAGAGACAGATATTTTCTAAGGAAACCCATAAAGGGTAAAAACTTCTTCTTCTTTATATGATAAGTAATATTTACATTCTGTACATTATCATACTTATGAGCACCAACTCATAATGAGGCTACAACCTCTGTTTTGCAAGCTGCAACTTTGTTTTCTCTAGCACCTACTAGAAGGAAGCACCAACTCCCTGGTTTCTCTAGCACCCACTAGAAGGAAGCACCAACTTCCTAAGTGTTCCAGCACCAACTTCCAGTCACACAGGCACCAACCTGTATAACAAAGAACAACAATTCTCCCTTGCACCACCTTGGTTTCTCTGGCTGCAACCAGATGGAAGCTACAACTCCCTGTGTTCAAGCACCCACTTGAACCTCTGAGGACAACAATCCTCCCTAGCACCTCCCTTCCACCCTGAAATATAAAGTTTGCTATATATAAATTTATCACAGTGATACAATATTTATCATTGGCTTACCAGGTTATCACTGTTCTGCTATGCTGATCTGCTCTTCTGTATCAGTGTCTCTTTGTCTACATCTTCTTGCGATTTCTGATCTTCTATTTTTCTCTACAAGAGCACCTCAACCTTCCTTTAGTGTCTCACTGTCTTACTGCACACATGCCTTGCGCTTTCTGTGCTTCTGCCTTTTATGCTCTGTGCGCCATGTCCATTCAATGCACCATTCCTCTTCTTTTTATTTCAGCTGCTGCACACTCCTCTTTCTACATTCTTGAATCCTTCTCAACAACCTCTCTCCCTTCTTTCTTTTGCCTTCTTATAGTCTTTGTGCACCTTGTGCATCCCCTGTGTGCAATGCTTCTGCATGCTCTTCAGATCGAGTGCTCTGCCTGTTCATCATTGCAACTCTTCATCTTCTCTGGTTGTTAAACCCATGTGTCCATCATCACTGGGTGTTATGCTGAGATTCCTTAGCCTCTCCAACAGTCGAGACTCTTTGTCTTCTCTGTYACAGCCRAGCTCATCCTCTCTGTTGCAGTTACAGGCTTCAATGCTCATCCATMTGTYAATTGCCTCTACGAATAGTCTTCATTCCACTGGTAGATTCCTTGAGACTCTTCARCTCCTTTGGCAATCACACAGAAGTCTCTTCGAGTCCTCTGGCAGAAACCATCAATGGTTTCTAGCAGTWASACTGTGAACCTCCAAAGACCACTTCAGCAACTGAATCGCCACTRATCGATTAATTGTGAAGAGCAACAGTAGCCCTTCGATCATATTCCTGAATAACCTGCACTGTTGGATCATAAATGATGGGTCTCGCGCTTATTTCGCCATTTCGCAATTCGRCCTTTTGGCGTTTCGACATTYCGGCATTCGGATTTTCAGCATCCCTGTGGTGAGGCATCTCGACTCTCCACGCCACGATCTACGAAATGGAGATTAGCTTCGTRCTACCTCCTCCCTTGAGCCTTCGTCGATGTGACCATGGGTTATGACCAAGGGCCAATTCTGAACATGTATTTCACATTTCGCGTTTCGGGGATTCTGTGATGAGTCGTCTCGACTCTCCATGTTCCAAACTCCGAAATGGAGCTTGTCGCTTCGAGCTCTTCTCTACAGCTCTTTGACGATGTGACCACCAACGGTGACCATAGCCTTATTCGAAAACGCATTTCGACGTTTCGTCATTTCAACATTCCTATTGCAAAGTGTTTCGACACTCCAACTCCCGGTATCCGAAACCAACACCAAAAGGTGTTTTTCACATTTCGGCATTTTGACATTCCGACATTCCTTGTGATGAAGTGTTTTGACGCTCCATCCCCCGGTACCCGAAATCTACACAAAAAGATGTTTTGGCGTTTCGCATTTCGCGACTTCGGGACTCCTGTGATGAAGAGTCTTGACTCTTGACTCCTCCAATTCCCGGTATCCGAAACTCCGGTTGATGTGCCTGTTTCAGGATTTTCGGTGTTTTGCATTTGGACACTTCGGGACTCCTGTGTTGAAGAGTCTCGACTCTTGAATCCTCCAACTCCCGGTATCCGAACCTCCGGTTGATGTGCCTGTTTCGGGTTTTCGAGGTTTCACATTTCGTGATTCCGGGACTCCTGATGATGAAGAGTCTCGACTCTTCCAACTCTCGGTATCCGAAACTGTCCTGCTTTCGGGATTTCGGTGTTTCGCATTTCACGATTATGGACTTCTAATGAAGAAGAGTCTCGACTCTTCCAACTCCCGGTATCCGAAACTGTCCTCTTGCCTTCGGGATTTCGTAACCCCACTTCACCTTGCTCTTTAAAGAACGTGCAGGTTCTTCGGAATCCAACGCCGGTCGGACCTCGAGCTCAGATATGACGTTCATCGAGAATTCTCAATGGGATCCAAAGATCACTGTCGCTTCTCCTCCCGAGCTTACACATCCTCCTAACTTGGAATAATTTCTAATTGTCAAAGGCCTCGACCTTTGATCCGTCTAAGATCCTGAGTACGCTATCTCTCTTGAGATTTAGCAATGAGTTAACCTCGTCCCTGGTGCACACCTACGCACTGCGTGCTACTCTGCGGTAATCCTCCTGAGCTTACGTTGTCCCTGTTTTTCCATTGCTACATACTCTAATCTTGCCATCAATGACAAGCACACCTACCTGTAAACATGCCAACAATCTCCCCCTTTGGCATTGATGGCAACCCTGAACGACTGCGCTAATCTGTTTGGACCTCCAACTATAGCATTCAGTCCGGACCACTCCTTTTCTCCCCCTTTGACATCAATGTCAAAGAAAACATGCTCCCCCTGAGCTGTTGCAATATTTTAAGGAGGTACCATACATTCAATCAATAAAAAACTCCCCCTAACAGGATGGACTCTCTTAGGTGTGAGACGGGATGACACCCAACTTCTGTCGGAGATATTCAAATGGTGTTTTGGCTAGGGGTTTAGTAAAGATGTTTGCAATTTGTTTTGTGGTTGGAATGTAATGGACCTGAACAATCTAATTGGTGATCTGCTCTCTCAGAAAATGGTATTTTATGGGAATATTTTTGGTCTTGGAGTGGAATACAGGATTCTTGGACACACTGATGGCACTAGTGTTATCATAATGAATTGGGATCGGTGCAACGTATTTTACC
>JASDQU010207682.1:44693-55220 GCA_032191745.1 Picea mariana | reverse complement strand
TCTTCTGCATAGAAAAACACTTCCACATCTAAGACCCTCTATGAAATATCCCTATTTTCATTTATCTGATGTTTTTGTTTCTCCAATTCCCTTATTCTTCTTTTGATGGCTCGAATCTATGATTTTCTTTGTTGTAGTTCTTCATGCTATTTGATTAGCTTCCTAACCACTTGTATTTCTTCCCTGATCACTCTTCCTCTACTTGGATCACCTACTTCACCTTTTCCATTTTTAATTCCATGGAAATTAAACCAATCTCTCTTTGGGTTCTCAACAACTTACAATCTTAGAGTTGTTCACAATATGGCTTTCCATAGCCAATGCATTACCCACATGTAATAATAATGCACCTATGTGCAATCTAGTGCTCCTATGAGCACACTTAGTTCTTCTCTTGAACTAAATCAACAATGAAGTCTCCGACGGTAAGCCAAAATGATGCAGATTTTTTATGTTGCTTTAAGTGAATATCTAGACTGACTCCATGGAACGTTGACCCCTGGCTGCTACCAGTATAGACGTGCATAGATCTTTATGCTATGATACCAAACTGATGCAGACAGAATGGGGAGGCAAACCCATAATCATTTCAAATAAAAAGAATTAAAAAAAGAGATTAACTAGAACACGTGAGAACAATTCACCGTTAATAATCACATAACATGAAATCCACAACTCCTCTATTTTCAATAAATGAATCAAATACCAACAAAATACAACCAAGCATAATAATCACTCTCCAAACTTCAATTAGAAACATCAATGAACTGTAGATAACTTACTACCATACATGTGACCTCTCTATTTGGATCGAACAACTAGAACAATTACATCTTCTGGACCCTTGGGTTCGAGTACACCAAGATAACGCTTGACCCACATGCCACAATATTGAAATTCAACCAAATTGCAATGCCCTCTAGCATGCACAATTTGCACACATGACAAATGATTAGTTGGCATGCACACCTCTAAGCACTTTTGCAAGCTCCTCTAAATCTTGGCAATTCTCCTGCACCTTTTTCCCATTACCATTGTTGCCTACCTCGTCTATACCAATAATTTCAAAAAGGTGGATCTTCATTTGCATGCAAGACTGCCACATTTAGGGTGTGTATTTTCTTGGTTTTCAAATTTTCTTTACCTATGCAACAAAAAATATCTTTGTTTTGGGATGGGTATATGCAAAAAAATTGGGGTGTGTACATATGCAAAAAAATTATCTTTATTTTGGTTTACATGGTGAGATACTCCAAAATAAAGAGTCCAATCAATGCTACAAATGGAGGTATATAAACATGCATCTTCCATTGAAAAATTAAATAAAACTTCACCATCTAAAACTTTAGCAGTGGTCTCACTTTCATTTGTGTTGGCTGATTTTTATTTGTCCTAGCTGGTTTTTTATCATTCTATTCTCGCTTCCAAACTTGACACTCTCTTTTCATGTTCCCTAGTTTTCCATAGTGATAACAAGTGAGCCTGCCTCTTTTTTGTTTTGATCTTCCTCTTGAAATTGAACGAACTTGACAATTTCGATCAACTTTCCTACTGTGATCAACTAGAGTTAGATCTTCTCCTCCCTAGTTTCTACAATTGATTTACATTGCAGCTCGACATTCATTAAGTTTCTGCCAACATCATCAAACATTATGGTTCCTACAGGTGCCAAAGTGCTCATAGATACAATAAGGTTCTCCCGGTTTTCGAGCATGGAGCACATTAGTAAGATGGATATACTCTCATCATCCAAAATGATTTTAACAAAGGTGATCTGACTAATAATTATGTTGAAATCATTTAAGTGTTATTCTGCTGAAGCACCCTCCTTTATGTTGAGGTTTTATAATTTATTCATTAAGAAAACCTTATTCGACATTGTGTTTTTCTCATATAGATCATGCAACATTTTCGAGAGACCTTATGTTGTCTTCTCTCTAACCATGTTAAAGTAGACATTATTTTCCAAACACTAACGAATTTTGGCAATGGCCTTTTTGTCTAGATTGATCCAATATTAATTTGTCATTAATGAGGGTTTCTTTGCTACTCCCTCAATTGACAAATATCGATCCTTTAAAATCAGTTTATCCTCCATTTTTTATTTCCACAGGGAAAAATTTGTAATACTCCTGATACAATATATTATGAAGAACAAAAAATATATAGCAAGAAATTACAGAATAGTAATGATACATCCAGAAAAATACCAAAAGAACACCAGAATAACAACAGAATAATCACCAAGAAGACCAACTTTATTATGATAGCAATGTTCACTTGCCTCTTCGAGGGGGAAACCTCCAATAGAGCAGAGCTCTATTACAATAATATCTAAGACAAAACATCCAATTCCTCCTAGTCTTATTTATACTAATTCTACCTTCTAAGGAAACTTCTAGAGGAAGATATTTCTAGAAGCAGAAGCTTAGATATTAGGTCTTCTTACATTGACTTGTTCTTCTTTATTTATTGGGATTTATTAACTAATGTTGACCTTTATTAAATAGAAAAAATATCCTATTAACTAATGACCCATGGAGAGGGGTTAGGATTGGATCCTAACATGCCCTACCCCTTCAAAAGAAGCCTTGTCCTCAAGGATGCAGGTGCGAAAACTATTGAAGTATGGTCGTGGGTTCCCAGGTCACCTCCTCTAGTGTTGTGTCCTTCCACTTGATCAACACTTCCTTGATAGTGTAGCCACGCAACTGACGTTCACGATTATTGAGGACTACTTCTGGTTGGAGCCACGACAAAACTTCTTCATCTAATTATGGTAGGATTGTTTAGACTCTGCAATTTTATCCCACCACTTTCTTCGGACAGGAAACATGGAACACCTGATGGATTTTGGAAGTAGTAGGAAGGGCCAATTTGTAAGCCACATAACCAATACGCTTGATGATCTGGTAGGGTCCATAAAAATTAGGTGCCAATTTGTGATGTCACTGAGCTTTGAGAGATATTTTCTTGTAAGGTTGAAGCTGAAGAAATACATGATCACCTTCCTAAAAAATCCTTTCTGAACAATGTTGGTCTGCCTTTTTCTTCATGCAATTTTGTGTCATGTGGATATTATCCTTCAGATCCGCTAGAGTGGTTGTACGACCTTGCAACATTGTATCCATAGATTGGACCTTGTATGTGCTAGGAAGATAGGTAATGACTATCGGTGGCATTTGGCCATACACTGCTTCATATGGCATCATTTTAGTGGCCGTATGAAACCACTACACCCATTGGTGTTGTTTTTCTGAAGAAAAACAACACAAGTAGGTTTCCAAACATTTTTTGACTACTTCTGTTTGGTCGTCAAACTGGGGGTGATAAGCTATGCTCATGTTCAGTTGGGTGCCTTGCAATTTAAACAACTCTTCACAAAATGTGTTGGATAAAGTTGGGTCATGATCAGAGACAATAGAGGTGGGCATGCCATGTAGCTTGAAAATATGATTAAGGAAGACTTGTGCTATGAGTTTCGGTGTTAAAGGGTGAGGTTTGTTGATATTATGGTAGTTGAAGGAGGTATTAAACTCTAATTGTAACCTTTGACGAGACTAGAATATTCTGGGAAGCAAGAGAAACCCTAAACAAATGTGTAGAAACCCTAGAAGACATGTTGGATCAATGAAAGAATTAATATTTAAGTGTTGACCTCTAAAACAAGAAGTCAACCTGGATAAGTGACAAAGAGAACTATAAATAAGAGGGCGCTAGAGCTCATTTTTCATTCACACTCTCACAATTACATAAGACTAGTGGTGCACAATTTTGGACAGGGAGTGCAACTGCAGCTACTACAACTTGGATTTTGACTTTTTGGTTATGGTTGGAATTTCTAGTTGGTTATGGTTTGGATTCTTTTCTTGGTACACTAGCCTTGGAGAGAGATACACTATGTTGGTTGGCTATTGGTTTTAAGCTTTTCTTCCGTAAATATTCTTTCTGTCAAGGTTAAAGGTGCTTGGGGGTGGTTTTGTGCCTATGGTTGGGTGACAATATTGCTATATTTTCTATGGAAAAATGAGCACATATCTTTTATTCTAATAGTTTATGGGCCCACACTATCTTTAGATAGTCTAACCATTGAAAGACATATTGGGAAGTTATTTTTTAATCTCGTTATGGCACCAGTTACAATTGCAACTAGGTTTTTTGATTATGCAACTGCAACAAACCCTAACCCTTGTGTTCGGGAACTTCTGGAGAAATATTTGACCTAATTCCTTGATATCCTAGTGCGCCCTATCCTAGTGCACCTCTTGGTACCCTCAGCTATAAAAAATGTCAGGTTTAAATTTTTGGCCAAAATCAAAGTTTGGATGGTCAAAGTCAAAGGTTGATCGCTCAAAGTCAAAGTTAAAGTCAAAGTTTGAATTCTAGTCAAATTAATTTTGTGATCAAAGTTGAAATTTTATAGCTTCTAGCTTATTCTAATCATTGAATCTAATCTCTTCTTGTCAAGATGATATCTAGTTTCAGATTGGAAGACAAGTTGGACGATGCTACAAGACTCCAAGGGTATGCACTTGTATATGCTATCCAAGTTATATCATCTAGAAAAACATGAGTTTGTTTACAAGGAAAGTACTAGAGACCTTGTCCAAGCTGTAATCTTGGATTCAGCGCATTCAGATGAACTAGCGTACCCTCCATCGTAGTTGAGGCTTCAAGTTCCATTTTTGATCAAATTGTTAAGCTTCAAATTTATATATATCAAGGGTGATAGTTGCTACATTACAAATTGTGAAAGCAGTGTTTGAATGGTTCTATTATTGCTAGGTGCAATGAATACTTGATTACATATGAATACCATTGATATAGATGCTTATTGTACTTGTTTGCAAGATGAACTAACATTTCCTCTAGAGAGAATTTTTTTTTTTTCTCTTGTTGCTCTTGTTTTGGGCAGGTACCCTTGTGAAATATGTTTGATGAAAAATCTTTGCGAAAGTTGTCCTAGAAGAAGTTTATAAGGATGAAACAACTACCAGATGGGCAATAATCAAAACATATAGAAACAAACTTAAAGAGACTTAGAGGAGTCAGACTCGAAGGAAGTCAAGAATCAAAAGGAAACCACAATAGGTTTATGAAACTTTGCAGAAAGAAAAGAGAGATGCAACAGACGAAAGCATGGATATCTCATATGGAGGGAGATGATCACATAATTCCAGAAGAAGAGCATGCATATTTCTCATTCAGGCATGAAGCTAGGATTAGGAGGGAGCTAATCCCCAATGATATGATCCATTGTAGAAGAATCTGTAAAGAATATGAAGTATCTATCCATGTTCTTCATTGGAAGTAACAACCATGATAAGCAACACGTGTTCATCTTGACTCTAGAAGAATTCTTCTTCGAAAAGAAGCCTTAAATATCCTTGGTTGTCCATCTACATTTATGTTCCTATAACGGAAGAAAAAAGAAATTGGAGCCTTCAAGAAAGAAGGGCATGTAATCTATATAATATTCCATGGAATCCAACATTGAAGAGAAACATGAGGAAGAACATGAAGATTCCAAGAAAGAAAGAAAAGTTAGAATAACCAATTAACTAGTTTGAACCCACAAGAAGCAGTCAAGTAGAAGGAATGGAAGGAAGTTGTGATGAAAAACAATGTATGTGCAAAATTGTGAAAAAGACTTAAGCATTGATAGATACAAGGCGAGACAAAGAGCTAGAGAGTTATCCCATAAGGAGGGAGAAGACTATATTGACAACTTGTTCCAGCAACCAGACATACCGCTACCTGAGCGATTATATCTCATGTAGTATCCATGGGTTGGAGTTTAGATCAGATGAATGTAAAGACTGTTCTTCTCAAACAGAGTAATTGAAGAAGAAGCGTATGTAGAGCAACTTCAAGGTTTTGAGGTATACCAGAAAGAGACCCTTATATGAATATCGAAGAAAACCTTGTATGGATTCAAGCAAACTTGGTGCAGAGCCTCTTATGTACAATAGAAGAGTGGTGAAAAATTCCTATGACAGAGGAAGTGTATTGAAATGGTTCTTCAGAAGTCCAGGATGATGGACTGCAAATCCATGGAAAACTCCCATCATGATAGACCTGAGGAAGTTGAGAGACTCTGATCTAGTAGACCCGTCCATGTATAAACAATTGAATGGATCGTTAATGTATTTGGAGAATACTCAGTCATATATTTACTTTGTGGGACATTTGAGTTATGATATATAGTTGCATGGATTTATCGATTCAGATTGGGAAGGAAGTGAAAATAACATAAGAAGTGCTTCTTGGATATGTTTCAATTTGAGCCTTGCCATGATATCATGGGATAGTAGGAAAAAAAAGTCTATTGCACTTAGCATTGCAGAAGCAGAATATATTACAGCTTGTGATGCTTGTACGGAAGTAGTGTGGCTCCTCTGTAAGTCGGTTTCTTGACTATTTGATCAAGTGATGGATTCGACCATGATGAGTTATGTGAATCTTTCAGAGAACCTGATGTTCAATGACAAGACGAAGCACATTGAGATCAAGTATCATTTTCTCTATGATAGAGTCTAGAGGGGAGAAATGGTTCTCCAGTATATCTTCATAGATGAGTAGATACCAAATATTTTGGAAAATCATATGTCAAAGATGAAAAGTTTGCATACTTAAGGGAAAAGTTGGTACTCATGGAGATGACTTCCTTATTGGAAAAGGAATATATTACTGCCATGTTGGGAGGGAGCACTGATATGTTATTGATATATGGAAATCCATTTTCCAGTTTGGAAAATGGTCTAGGTTGGGAAGTCACTTTTCAGTTTGGAAAGTGGCCCAAGATTTCTGATAGATAGTCAGTCTAGATCAGACAAACATTTTCTTAATGAAAATGGTTCGATAGATTATTTATGTACCATAGAAAATGATTCCCCTTGTGGCTAGTGTGGGGGAATGGTCTAGGAAAATCATTCTTCTTGGCAGTCACTTTGATTAGTGGTCAAGCAGAATGGTCCACCTTGTCGGGAAATCATTCTTTCGAAGTTCACAGTTGTGAGCAATTTCGAAGAATGGTCTGTTTTGGAGGTTGGTGCAGGACAGTCATTCCCTAGGGTAGACTTATTCTCTTCAGGTTGCACTATGATTAGTGCCAACATAATGGCAAAGTTAGGTGAATGGTCTAGGTTCAACAATGAGGGATAGTCATTCCCTAGGGAAGACTCATTTTCTCTAGGTTGCACTATGATTAGTGCCGAAGGAATGGCCCAGTTAGGTGAATGGTCTAGTTTCAGAAATTAGGGACAATTATTCTTCTATGCTTGAGAAGAAAATCCCAGATATATCATGACTGATGCTTCAATTTCTGAGGGAATATGCTCTTCCAGATCTCACAGATGTGAGTGGAAGAATGGCCTAGATGACTCAGTTTGTATCATGATATTGTTTATGTAGGTTGATATAAGATGATATGATTGTTGTAGAGACTGTATGTCTCTGGACAGTAGTTGTACGCTACTGTGGTGGATGTGATCCACTACTAGAGACTGTATGTCATTGGTTAGTAGCTGTGTTCTATTGAGAGTGGTTATGTACCACGGGATAATAGTTATGAATAGACACAGTTTTGTTCTATTGGATGGAATTATAGCAGCAATATGCTACTATCTGAGTGCCATGTAGACTACCACTAGTTTTGGAGTTGATTTCCAACTAGATGGATAGTCAGTGTGCTAGTGGATAACATTCTCCAGGCGGAGAATGGTCGAAACAGATCAAATTGTTGGTGGACATACATTCTCTCTGTGGAGAATGTTCCAAGTTGAAAGTTTGTTGACTTATCATGGACTAGTATTTTCCTAAGGAACAGATTGTGGCCTGATTAGGAAAATGGTTCAAGACCAATATCGTCTGTGGCCTATAGGTAGATATGGATCTATATGGTACATATGACCTAGTTAGAAAATAGTATGAGACTGACATTCCTATAGGAATGGTCTCTGTAGCCCATGGCATGGCTTTCAACATCTGTTGGGATAGTCATTCTTCTAGGACATATGTCTGAATTAGAAGAATGGTCCTTGTATCTTTCTGTGGAGTGAGTGACTTATTCAACATCATGATCAATTACTCAGGTGGAGTATGGCTTCGAGAGATGATGCAATTGATGCTATCATATGATACTAATAGTGGTGATGTTTCTTGTGGGTTGATCTATGTGATCATGAGATAGCCTATGTGGCTATGACGATGCTACTGGTTGAATGGTATGTTTGTGATCAATACCATTTCCTTTAATACCTCCCTATATAGGAGGGAGTGTTGAGTTTATGGTAGCTGCGATAGGTATTAACCTCTATGTGTAACCTTTGACAAGACTAGAATATTTTGGGAAGCAAGAGAAACCCTAAATAGATGTGTAGAAACCCTATAAGACATGTCAGATCAATGAAAGAATTAATATTTAAGTGTTAGCCTATAAAACAAGAAGTCGGCATGGAAAGGTGAAAAAGAGCACTATAAATAAGAGGGTGCTAGAGCTCATTTTTCATTCAAGCTCTCACAACTGCATAAGACTAGTGGTGCACAAGTTTGGAGAGGGAGTGTAGCTACAACTATTGCAACTGGGATTTTGACTTTTTGGTTATGGTTGGAATTTCTACTTGGTTATGGTTTTGATTCTGTGCTTGGTACACTAGCCTTGGAGAGAGATACGCTATCTTGGTTGGCAATTGGTTTTAAGGTTTTCTTCCAGAATTATTCTGTTTGTCAAGGTTAAAGGTGCTTGGGGTGGCTTCGTGCCTATGGTTGGGTGAAAAAATTGTTTATATTGTCTATGGAAAATGATCACATCTATTCTATTCTAACAAGGTAAGGGACACAAATGAACATACTTGGAGAGGTGATCGACCACCACCATGATGACATACTTGTTCCCAGCTTTAGGAAGGCCCACTATAAAATTCATGGAGATTTTTTTCCACAAAGAAGCTAGAAAGGGTAAGGGTTGTAGGATGCCTGGAGACTTGACCGTTTCACATTTATTACATTGGAACACCTCAATTCTGTGACAAATTGAAGTATATCCTTCTTCATACTTGCCCAAAAAAATAGAATGAAGAGCACAAGCATATGTCTTTTGGAAGCCCGAATGACCCACTATAGCTGAGTAGTGCAACTCATTTAAGAGCCTGGGATTGAGAGTTGAGGAGGGTGAGAGAACCAGGTGAACATTATATCAGAGAATATTATCCTACCAAATGTAGCCAATGCAAGGATTAGAGTCCTCTTGAAGATGTTGAATTAATTTTGAGGTATTTTTGTACGTTAGCCACTCTTGGCGCACTTCTTAAATCCAATCAGGGACCAGTAAGGATAAAGAAAAGAGGGAGTCGTCCCCCTCATGTTGTCTTGACAATGCATCTCCTACTATGTTATATTTTCCCTTTTTGTATATGATTTCATAATCACAACCCAACATTTTTGTCAGCCACTTATTTTGTTCTAGGGATGATAGTCGTTGCTCCAAAAACTATTTTAGGCTATGTTGATCTATTTTAATTTGAAAATGACGCCCCAAGAGATATGGTATCCAGGTGTGCACTGCATGGAGAACGACCATCATTTTTTTTGATACGTATATCGACCCAGATTTTGACCACTCATTGCTTGGCTAGTAAATATGAAGGGTCAACCATCTTGAGTGAGCAATGCAGCTATACCCATGTCAGAAGCAGTTGATTCCACCACAAAGGTTTTGTTGAAGTTAGGAGTTTCTAGGATAGGGGTAGTGCACATGGCCCTCTTTAACTTTATGAAGGATTGCTCAGCAACAGGTGTCCAATGAAATGCATTCTTCTTAAGGAGGTCAATCAAGGGCTTAGCAATTTTTCCATAATCGTGGAAAAATTTCCTGTAATAGCTGGTGAGACTAAGAAATCCCCTTAGGAACGTTAAGGTCATTGGGTGTGACCATTATTTCATAGATTGTATCTTTTTGGGATGCACTTTTACCCCATCTCTGCTAAAAATGTGCCCCAAGTATTCCATTTCGTTTGCGCCAAATGAACATTTGGTCTTTTTGACAAACAATTGGTTTTCCTGTAGCAAGTGAAGGACTTTGTCCATATGAAGAATATGGTTATCCAAGGTGTGACTATAAATTATGATGTTGTCAAAGAAAACCAAGAAAAAATTCTGAAGGTAAGGTTTCAATAGCTTATTCATGATACTTTGGAAGGTGAATGGAGCATTGCAAAAGCCAAAAAACATGACCAAGAATTCATAATGTTCCTCATGAGTTCTGAAACTAGTTTTCAAAATATCTGCCTCCTTCATCCGGATTTGGTGATAACCAAAGCGAAGGTATAATTTGGTGAATACATAGGCACCTTGTAATTCATACAAAAAATCATCAATGACATGAATGGGAAATTTACCTTTGATGGTCAGTTTATTAAGGGCACAAAAAATCAAGGCACATGCGCCAAGTACCTCCTTTCTTTAAAACCATCACCATTGGTGAAGAATATGGGCTAGTACTAGGGAGAATTACCCCTACCTCTAGTA
>JASDQU010207681.1:9084-28339 GCA_032191745.1 Picea mariana | reverse complement strand
ACAACAAAAAAGTTGAAGAAGTTTGAAAAAAGCACTAAAAAATTAGATGAGATCCTTAGTAGTCAAAGATCTCCAAACGAAAAGACATGACTAGGATACAATGACAATTTGAAGACAACAAAACAAGAGAACGAAGTTGAAAATGATGAAACCAACACTCCAGAACAAGTTGAACAACAAGATATAAAACTAGAATTCAGAAGGAATGAGACATCAAGAAGATCCTCTCCCATTAGGTATGAAAGCAATCACTATGAAGGAAACTACAGAAGAGTAGATCATGAACCTAGATGGACCACACCGCAAAGAAGATCACTTACGCCCAGGTATCAAAATTTATTTCTTAGACATTGTTATACTTGTGGAAATTCTGGACACAAGGCAATCAATTTTAAAATGAATGAAAGGAATAACTATGCAAGCTACATGAATGGTGAAAATAATAGATATGAAAATGTTCGTAGACCTTTCAACATAAATTATAATCCTTTTGATGCATTAATTGATCAAAATATTGTATGTTACAAGTGCAATAATCTTGGTCACAAAGCATGAGATTGCAGAGAGATGAAGGAAGATAATCATATGCCAAATGTCTGCATACCAAATACAACATGGAAAAGGAAAGAAATTACACACAATGAAAATTTTCAAATAGCATTAGTCGCTAAACAATGCAAAGAAGAAGATGAATGGTTCATAGACAGTGGGTGCTCATCTCATATGACTAGAGATCAAAGCAAATTTGTCAGCTTGAAGAAAAAGGTTGGAAATGTTGCATTTGGAGATGACTCATCTACCAAAATACTTGGAAAAGGAACTGTAAATCTTGGAAGTGAAAATGTAAAAGCAGAAAAAGTCCTATTGGTTGAATATTTGAAGCATAATCTCCTTGGTGTCAGCAAAATATGTGATCAAGGATACACTCTTACATTTGACTCCCGAAAATGTAAAATTAGAGAAAATAACTCAGAAAGATTGGTTGCAACTGCAACAAGAAGACCAAACAACATATCCATCCTAGACATGAAGAAGGGAGAGAAGATAGAAGCCACACAAAAGGATTCCAAGGAAGAAAAAGTCCCAAAGACCAAAAATAAGGATGAAGTATTATTGAGTGCCGCATGTTTAGGGGGAGCATCCCTAAAGAAGAAGGTTACCTTTTGCCATTAAACTCAGGGGGATAAGCCATACCCTTTTCCATTGATGTCAAAGGGGGAGATAAATTGGGATCATGATGATAGGGGGAGCATTAGTGTTTCCATCAATGACAAAGGGGGAGATTGTTGGAAGATTGGTTGTTGTCATTGATGTCAACCCTAGTCATGGGTTTAAGATCGTAAGATTGATAAAGTTATTTGGACATGAAAGACAATGCACATGCATATACAACACCCATTAATGGATAGTATACATCATGTTTTTTTCGGTGGTATGTGGCATGTCACGTGGATCCTCATGGTTGAGGAGAAATCAATTTTTGAAGATGACAAAGTGAATTGAAGAAGGAAGTACATGTAGGCCTTGAAGATAATTAAAGAAAATAATTACAAAATAAGTAAGTGTCAAGTCCACCCTAATGTTAAAAGGAAGTGACATAAATGGTGTAAATAAACATCATTATACATTCATTTTATATAAGTCGATTGTCAGAGGAAATAAGAAGAAAATAAGGCTAGATTTCAAGGGAGGGTGAAGTCTTTTGGTGATGTGTTCTAAGGTATGTTATTTTTAGGTCATCTTACAATTTTTTCTATAACTATTTTTCTAGAACTATTTAGATGGTGAAATATCTATGGTATTTAGAAGACATATCAAGGTACCTCTGGTAAAAATTTCCCCTCTTGATTCGCTATAATTATGGAGATACACTTTGTGGATGATAGGGTTTGTGACCAGTCTTGAAGCTAGTCAATAAACAGGTGTTCCGGGTAAAACAGTCATAACTTCTTCATACAGAATCCAAATGAAGTGGGACCACTTTCATTGGAAATATTACAGATTATAGTGTCTTGTGTGAGAGTTTCAAAATTGGATGTTAAATATTGAGCGCGGGGCATGCTGTACAATTCGGGTCTTCTGAACAGACCAGAATTGAATAAAGTCTACCATTATTTCTATAACCTCATTTTGGGGAGGATTCAAGGAGTGAAAATTGGAGGAGTTTCAGATAATACATTGAGTAATATTATCTACAGGATCAGAGTACTCCAAGAATTGAATAATTGCAGAAATTGAAGAAGTCTCAAGAAGCATTATCAGGTTCTATTTGATTATTGGTTGACGGTGATGATTTAATGTAAAGTTTTATTATCTCTCATATATTCTTGGGTGGAAGGAAGGGGTAAGGATGGAGAGTTCAACTCTCTCTTGATATTGGAGGATTGTATCTTCCTCTTGGAGGTTTATCCCTTCTTTTACATTTGGAAGCTGTAGCTACCTTTGGAAGTCATTACTTCCCTTGAACAAAAACTATTGATTATTTCTCATATAGTGTGCATGGTGTATTGTTCATTGCTCATTGGATATAATTGAATGGTTTAAGTATAAGTTGAAAAAGGTTTTTAAATTGTACTTGATACTGATTCACCCCCCTCTCAGTATCAACATTTTCCATCCCCTGCACATTCTGCTTCAACATTCATTTTCTATGCTTCTGAAATGTGAGCTTCACCTCCTCCTTCTTTATTTCTCTCAGGACATTCCAAGGACAAGTGTCTTGTCTTTCCATAGGAATAACACCTTACCTCTCCTCCTCTGCTTCTTCCTCTTCCTCTAGAATAATTTCTCCCACCACTTTGTCTCCCTCAGGAAATTCGTCCTCTTTATGAGGGACTATGTGGTTTCTCAGTCTCATTCTTGGTTTTATGTGCCTTGTCATGGGAAACTCCCTTGCCTTTGTTTGGGCTTCTGCCTCTTCTTCGCTGACTCTATTTTCTGGCCGACTTCTCCTCTTCCTTTAGTGCAATCTGATAAGCATCCTCCACTGTCCTCACTGTCATCATGCTGATTTCATCTTAGATTTCATATCTCAGGAAACTTATATATCTGGAAACTTTTTCTTCATATTTCTCTCTTTGTCCAGTCCTGATATTCATCTTGTAAAAATCCTATGTGTACTCTTTCACTGTCATGCTCTTCTGTCTCAGGTTCTATAACTTCCTGAACAAATTTATCTGATAATCCTTGGGTATGAATTTAGCCTTTAGCATGGCTACCATTCTGTCCCAATTCTTTATTTTCTGCTTGCCTTTGCTCCTCCTATCAGCCCGCAATTCATCCCACGACAATGTTGCATGTCCTTTTAGCATGGTGACAACATGTATCACCTTCTTCTCCTCATCAACATATTCATAATAAAAGTACTTTTCCATGGACCTTATCCAGTCCAACAGCTCTTCAACATCCAAATTGCCTTCATACATTGGGATGTCTATCTTTTCTCTAGCTCCCAACTTCAAAACAACTTTTAGTAAGCGTTCTTCGACCACGTCTTTCCCTACAGCTTCTTCTTCAACCTCTATATCTTCACTTTCTGCATCACTGATGTCTCTAGCATCAGGTGCTCTCCTCTGTGTTGCCTCCATCACCTCCAACCTGACACGAAGCTCTCTCATTTCTCTTGGATATAGGTGGCTCCACGCGTCTCCTCGATGACATTGTGATGACTGGTTCTCACACACAGAGTTCAACCTCAAGTTCCTTTTCGTCTACCTGAAAAAAAATTCAGGCTCTGATACCACTTGATGCAGACCCCCCTTCCCTCCTAAGGATTTTGCGACCTCATGATCAAGGATCTTAATCTCCTAAGATGAATTATCTCTTTTGGGCCTTCAATAGCCCCTGGAACAAATTACATAGGACCCTTTTTCTCTTTAGGAACAAGTTTTATGGAACCCGCGGCCCCACCTTCTTTACCGCTTTTATAAACTTGAATTTCGAGCGCTAGCTCCTTGCGTTGGCCCCTCTTTGTATGTGACCTTAGGCTTTGACCCGAGGCTTAACCTCCTGGATGCTTTGCAACTTCAGGACTCTAACGGGGACCAAATCTATGGTCCACATCCCTCTTCGCAACCAACTATTGATATCTACTTCGGGAGTTTGCGCTCTGGAATTTCCGAATGTTCCAACCTCCACTTTCCCCCGGAGTGCTTCATACCCAAAGTTCTAGAACAGGCACCACGCGTCTGTCCAAATCAACAGCTCAGGTCCACTTTGGGACTTTGGCATTCGGGAGTCTCGGACGCTCACACAACCTTTTCTCCCGAAGTACTCCATACCCGAAGTTCTAGATCAAGTGCCACACATCCGCTTAAATCAATGACTCAGGTTCATTTCGGTACTTCGACATTCAGGAGCTTCAAACATTCTTGCAACCTTTTCTCCTAGAGAATTTTCTTCTAGAGTTAAGGATTGTGTGCCACACGTCCTTCTCGTTCGACGGTGGGGATCCACTTCGGGTGACTCTCTGCTCCGCGTTGCTTTCTCCTCGCTTTTGAAGTACGCGATCTGTTGACGTGCATCTCCTGTGGATCGATGATTATAAATCACTTCGTTTATTCGGGCTTCTAGAGTTTAAACCTCTCCACACTCGCTTTCTCCCAGAGTGCTTCACCTGAAGTCAACGATATGTCAACGCGTGTCTCCCACGAATCGACGACTACAAATCACTTCGGCTATTCGGGCTTCAGGAGTTTCAACCTCTCCACACACGCTTTCTCCTGAAGTGCTTTCACCCGAAGTCCATGGATTTCCTCCATGTATCCTCCTTCATATCGTCGATGCAGACAGACTTCGTTACTTTATCGATTTCCAAAGGAACTCACGGCTAACCACCTTACAGCTTTTCCAGGTCTGATGGTCTGGGGTGACTCCACTTCCTCCTGAAGAAATCCTAGCCGTTAACTTGTTAAACCTTAAAATCTTCTTCCCCTTTGAAGATTTCTTCAAACCCTTTACTCCTTAGAGGTTTGTTTCGACACTTAGTCGACTTTCGGATTTGTTCACTCCTTGCAACAGATCTTCACACCCCTTTGCGAGAAAACTTAAGCTATTTCTCCTGAGATTTTTGAGTCAAAGACTCTATCAACACACTTCTTGTGTACAATATGCACACTCTGCATATGAAAGTTTCACACTATCTCTTCTGAGATTTGAGTCAAAAGACTATATTAAATGCACTCATTAGGTACAATATGCACTCCTTGCATAAGCTCAAGGAAGAGAAACAATTGAAACTTATTCAACACGTCACAAACTCATTCATTCACAGTATAACTCATGCGTTCACGAAAACATATAATAACAAAGAATAGTTACACAACAATACTTACATGCATTTGGATCAATATCCCTCTATTATATTCATTCAAATGTAAGTGGATACAACTGATACAAGCAAATAACAACTAACTCAACAAATACTAATATGCCACTATAAATTGTTCGACAACATTATGTTTGTAGGATCAGGTTCAACAACCTCATTCAAGTGCAAAAACATCTATTTATACAAGAGGACTCTTAGGGTTTCCTCTAGCTACCTATCCTATCAAATTAAAAGAATTCAACTACTAAGCCTATGTTAAAATGAATTTTCTGAGATATGAAGATAGGGGCGGATGCTCCAAATCTGCATTGCAGTCAGTTTCATTTAAGGAGAATTGATCTCCTCTTATCTCACACAATCATCTAGTCTCTATTCATTAAAGCTTTCTTTAACTTTCAATCCAATAAAAAAATATTTCCCCAGGATACACGAACAATTCAAAATTTAAAACAAATAAAAAGGTGCGCTATGCGCTGTGCTCATTGTGCTATCCACAAGTTCTTTGCTAATGATGCTCCTGCATCACTCCGACTCCCTACCTCCAGGAAATCATATTTCCTGGCCCCCGAGCCCAAAATCCCAGCAACAACAGTGCCCTAGTAAAAATCCCCAAAGAAAATTTTCCTTCCAATCTCCTCCTTTTCCCTTCCTCCTTCTCTCATAATTTTCCCAAAAAGAAGACCCCCTTCCAAGCCCCCTCACCTATTCATTATCCTCCTCTCTCGAATCCCCCTCCCTCATTCAATTCCCAACTTCCTTATCCCCTCATTAATTCCCTCGCTTATCATTAAATAATAAAATAATAAAAAGATTCAATCTAATTATTTAAAATTAATCTAACTTACTCTAAATAAATTATAATCATTAATTAATAAAGTTGGGCTATTACAAGAGCTCAATTTTTTTTTAAAGAAATCCAAGTAATCTCTTTCCTTTCTTAAAGTATAATAAACTAATTATGGTATTAGTAAAAATTAATAATAATAACAATAATAAAATAATTTAATATAAAATGTTATAAAGATTATTAAAGATTAAAAGCTCAATTTTTTTTTAAAGAAATCCAAGTAATCTCTTTCCTTTCTTAAAGTATAATAAACTAATTATGGTATTAGTAAACATTAATAATAATAACAATAATAAAATAATTTAATATAAAATATTATAAATATTATTAAATATAAAATATGATGAATTTTATTTCTTATTATTTATTATTAAAAATGTTTTATTACAATTATTTTTAATAATACATGAAAATAGTATTTAAAAATAACCATTGATTATTTTCTCGCCCAACACAATACATGAAAATTACTCTTTTATAGTATTTAAAAACAATGATAGATTATTTTCTTGTGCACCAGGATAACTTGTTGTTTAATACTATGAAAAAGCCAACAAACTTTCACTTACAAAAAGAAGATCAAAGCAGAAAAAGTTGATGTAGGAAGAACAACATCAGAATCCAAAAGCACTCCATAGTTTCTAGCTTTCATTGGAACAAAATTCTATATAAAGGTATGGTTCTACCCACCTGAAGTAGCCCCTTATGAGCTCAATTGCGTGATAGATTCTGGGTGTCAGTTAAATGTTCTCAGAAAAAATGATATCCCAAACTTTCACTTACAGAAAGAAGATCAAAGAAGAAAAAGTTGATGTAGGAATAACAATAGAAAAAATATGAAAGCACTCCATAGTTTCTAGCTTTCATTGGAACAAAATTCTATATAAAGGTATGGTTCTTCCCACCTGAAGTAGCCCCTTATGAGCTTGAATGCATGATAGATTCTGGGTTGCAGTTAAATGTTCTCTGAAAAAATGTTATCCCAAACTTTCACTTACACAAAGAAGTTCAAAGAAGAAAAAGTTGATGTAGGAAGAACAAAAGTCAGAATCTGAAAGCGCTCCATAGTTTCTAGCTTTCATTGGAACAAAATTCTATATAAAGGTATGGTTCTGCCCACCTAAAGTAGCCCCTTATGAGCTTGATTGTGTGATAGATTTTGGGTGTCAGTTAAATGTTCTAAAAAAAAATGTTATCCCATGTTTCTATTGGCATGACACCATTCAAGGAGGAAAAACCATTGATGGCTCTGAGGTCTAGATATTTAGAGAGATAGACCATATTCCTCTTCATATTAATAATCTGTCTTTCTATCTGACATTTTATGGAATTGGCACTATCAAAGATGATTGTATCTTAGGTGCTGAAATTTTAAAGTTAGTTTATCTTCTAACTTTAGATGATAGAAATAAGAAGCTTGTTGTATATATTAATGTTATAGAAAATAACACTTGGAGACATATTCTTCTCCTTACAAGGCTAATTCAAGTTGCTATGCACCAACAAATATCTACATGGCTTATCTAGATAACCATAGTAACAAATAACAATTCATAAAGGATAATGCAGGCCCATCATCAACATAAAAGGGAAAAACACCAATGATTTTTGAACAACAAGCTACAGAAACCGAAAGAAAGGTGAAATAGAAGATTGAATATAGGAAGAAGAAAAATATAAAAGATTCTTTCAATTGCAGGAACACAAGAGGGGAAATAATTGCTTCAGACAACCACTCAAGAAAATGTTGATCAGTACTTGTCAAAAACTTTGATAGAATAGATAAAGAATTGTGAATCAAAAATTCAAATACTAAGAGAAATGGGAATGAAAAGCATTCTTAGGGGTAACTCAAGATCAAGAAAATATTAATAGAAATAGGTTTGGAGTCATAGTAGATTTTGATGAAAACAATTTGTGTTATTGTGACATTTTATGATAGCTTCTTGTTAAATGCTTATTGTAGGCTATATGAAATAGAGACTGGTTTTAAAGAAAACATAGTCATTTTAACACAAATCATAGTAAAGAGCTAAAGATATACAAACATTTTCAATATTTGCTTGCGTGAATTACTTTATCAATTTTAAGAAAGTGCCTTCACAACTTGCATTTTTTCCTTTCATAACTCTATTTTAATTGATTAAATACATATATTTTTTAATTGATTGAATACATATATTTATATAGCAATAAAATTATTGACTATTAACATTAATATACTCATCTTAACTTTACATATATTAAACACAGAGAGGGATCAAATCACTTGAATGTTATAAGAAAAATCTATCCATGGGGATGGATTCTACCTATGTATTAGAGAGCTAGTTACAAACCTCTTTGGTGGCTCTACTGAAAAAAGCTACTATCTGCACCTAAGATGGTCTAGTGTCTGAGGTGATGAAAGGGGGGAAGAAGGAGAGGTGAAGGAAATGTGCACAATCCCTCTTAGGACCACTCGACTTGGGTATTGTCATCCCTCAACTCCCTGGAGGGACAAAATGGCTAAGAAGTGGTGAATGTGTGCACTGGATGTGAATGAAAATCTTGTTGATTTTTGAACCGATAAACTAAAATAATATGAGCGACCAACAAGATGTTGATACCTTTATAGGCTCAAAAAAATTAGACTATACTAACTCTCCAGGTTCATTGGGGTATAGAACAACTTATATGATAATTTGTTTATGCAATTGTATGATAAATATGAGTCCACTTATCCTTTAACACCTACAATCATGTCATTTAAGATGGTTGGAAATTATGAACATCAAATAGTAGATGTGAACAACAAGTTGTTTGTACTATAGGTAAGCCAAAAAAATAGCATGAACTAGTGTGGAAAGTGCATCGAACAAGATAAAAGTAAGGCTAGATGAAATTAATTGAATCTATAAAATAAAATCTGCTTATTAATGGACTGTTACAACCAAAATAAGATGTGTATGAGGGTTAGAAAATACTGGAAAAATGAAATTATTAATTTATGAAAGATTCTAGCATTGTTTATGGAGCAAATTGAGTGTTGGAAAGTAAATTTCTAAAGGTATTGATTTCAGGATAGCCCCTTATTTGGTTGTGTTAACTAGTTTGATATGTATTGGGTGTTGGATTACTGAGAGGGGGGGTGAATCAATAATAGAGCAATCTGATCCTTTTTAACCACAAAATGCAAGTGTTATATCAATGTAGCATTATCATCCAATAGTTGCAGAGTAAATAAACAATAATAAAATGAGCAATCATACACATACACAGTACACTAGTGTTTTTATGTGGAAACCCAAAGTGGGAGAAAACCATGAAATGATTTTTCTTATATGTATTTAAGAATTACATTCATTAGAAGCACCAACTTCCTTTGTTTACCAGCTGTAACTGGAAGGATGCTCCAACCCCCTAGTTTCTCAGGCTACAACCTGAGGGAAGCTCTAACTCCCCAATTCTCTGGCTACAACCAGAAGGAGGCTACAACCCAAGGGAAGCTCCAAATCCCCAATTATGTGGCTACAACCCCCTATGTTCTACGACTACAACTAGAAGGTGGCTACAACCACCTTTCCTTGCCCCGTCCAACCTCCCTAATGTAGAAGTAGAATGATGGAACCACTGTCACACTATCACTATGAGATATACTCCTGTAAACCTGTACCAATCAACCTGTAACAACCTGTACCAATAACATGTGCCAACATGTACCATACATCAACTTGTACCATAAACAAATGCATCAACCATGCACCAAACTTGTACAAAAGACCTATCACAATAACCTGTCCCAACAACCTATAATCAACCTATACCATAAACAAGTGCATCAATCATGCACCAACCTGTATCTCAACCAAAATCCCTCATCAATTTCATCATCCAAATCTGATTTGTAACTATGTAATAGACCCTTTTGTATATGATCACATACCTACAAACCTTCCTTAACTTTAACAACAAGAGAATAACATTTTCATCAAAATTTACTTTAGTCTCACATGACTAATTTTCGATTAGTCAATGAACCTAACTTGAAATAATCATAAATATGTACCTGTAATGAATAAATATCTAAAAATAGTACACAATGTTCTTCAGTGTCTTTTATGCAATTCCTCTAGGTTTCACTACTTGGAACCTCTGAAAAAATGAGTTATATAAAAGATGACATACCTTGTTGAATTTTGGCTTATTCTAGAGAGCAAACTTGTAGAGAATGCCCCGCACAGAATATTTGTTGTATGGATCTGAATATGGTACATAGAATACTAAAGACTGTACTTTAACTAATACATTTGGTCTTACTAAATTTTTATTTATTATGAAGAAGTTATGACGTTTTTACCCGAAACACTTGTTTTAGACTAGTTTCAGGACTAGCCACAAACCCTATTTTCCACGGAGTGTAACTCAAAAAATACAACAACCCACAAGATGAAATTTGTATCACAGCTACTTGGATATGTTTCCTCAATGAATCCCAATTTCATGGTCTGAATAATTCTATTAAAAAAGTTATTGTGAAAATGGTCAGATGACCTGTAAATAACATACCTTAGAAAGCATCATCAAAATAATTTATCCTCCCTTGAATTTCGGCCTTCTTTACTTCACCTTTCCTCTGAAATTGGACTTAGATATCCTTTGGTTACCTCATTCACTTGTAGATATTCAATATGCTCAAGTGTATTTAAAATTAGAGAGCCTTGCCTCTTATTTATACTTTCATGTAGCTTCCTCAAGGGGTTACCTTCTAACCACATTAACCCACTTTATTTATTTGAGGGCTAACCCACTTCTAACCACTTGTCCACTTAGTAATTTCTCCATTAACTTTATTATTTAAATAATTTATTTTGTATCCACTTTGACTTATAGTACACTCATCACTTCACTTTATTATTTAAATTACCTTCTAACCATCTTAACCCACTTTCCTTATTTTAGGGCTAACCCACTTCTAACCACTTGTCCACTTAGTAATTTCTCTATTAACTTTATTATTTAAATAATTTATTTTGTATCCACTTTGAGTTATAGTACACTCATCACTTCACTTTATTATTTAAATAATTTCTTCTTTGCAACCACTTTGACTGCTTCGACCTTTTGGGGCTTCTAGATGACTCATGAGGGTTCTCCAACTTCACATGGCAATAACTCTCTAACTGTAAGGAGTTATGTGATGTTCCACATACCATTGGAAATGAAATGACATGTACTATCCATATATAATAGTATTTCCTTAAAATATATCAAAACTCATACCATTATCCATCAAACAAACTTGGGTCCATTACCCAAACCTTTGTGCTACCGGAATTCGCTACCAGACTTTCTTCAAGGGTTGACATCAAAGACAACCAACCCAAATAATCAACATTGGGTACACTAACAAAAGGATGGCACATTAACCATGTAATATTTTATTCAATTTAACATACAAACAAGGCTACCATGTAGTTTTGAAGGTCCTCCCATTCAAACTCACATTTTTTTATCTTACAATATGTGGTTTCCACTTTTTATAAAGAGAGTGAGTTGGATAAAGTCACTTGGATAGAATAAAGAGTGCCCCATGCAGTTCAAAGAATGAAGGGTTATCCCCTTCTCATCACTAGCACTTTCAAGCTCTTAAATCTGCCTTGATGGAACAATGATACCTGCACAAATGAAGAGGTCCAAGACTCCCCCAAGAGAGTTGAGTTGGACTTACCCAAACAAAATAATATTCCTTTCAAGGTAGAGCTAGTCATTATTCAAACCAATAAATAATCAATGAGGAATCAAATCAATAATGCTCACTCTTTCGATACTAAGGAGATCAATCTTACGATGAGCCACTAAGAGGGATTTCCTAGCTTTGATTCTTGTGACTCTAGAAATTAAAAAAAACATAATTGAAATAAAAATCAAGCCATCCATGTGAGGAGATCATGTATTTCTTTCACAAACATGTCTCATGGTAAACAAAAATGAAAATTACCACACACATGTGTGTGTGTAGGATTTTCTTGCTGAAAATGAGAGTTTTGGTTCAATGGGATGAATCTCTGATTTTTGTGTTGTTGTTTTCTGATGTCTTTTTCATGATTTTTTTTATTTTTTATTTTACACACAGACTCCTTTAGGGACAACATGATGAAAATAAAACATTAGTATGAAAATAAACAAATTTAACAGTATTTGTAATGTCCCCCAACTTAACCGAGGAACATTATTTGCAGAAAATACACATAAATTTTGAAATTTCTTCTGCTAATTAAATTCATGTAGCTTACCAGCTATGAATTATACACATACTTAACTAGATTTTGATAGCCATAATTAAATGCATCTACAACATTCTAAATGAACATAAATGAAGCTAATAAATCATTTACAACAACAAATAAAACCTTTCTCATACACATGATTAAATGCACAACCATAAGAATCATAAGAAAACTCAGAAATTAGATAAACACTCATCTTTTAAAACATTGGTGCAACCAAATGCTTAGGAATACAAAGGAGGTTGGTTAAACTTCCCACAAATCTCTCTCTCTCTCTCTTCTTGATTATGTGTGTATTCCTAATATTCTTTCTATAAAATATCTCTCTCTTCTTGAATACTTTCCTCTAATCCATAGACTACAACAACACCATTCTACTCATTGTGAAGATATATCTTCCACCATTCCACTCTCCCACCATCCAACTAGCTACCATTCACATGTATAACCTAGACTCCAATTTTGTGCAACACTCACCATTCCATGTTGTTTGAGACTCCTTTTACTAGCTACCACTACCACATTTCCAGTGGCCAAACTCATCTCCAGTCATCACCTCTTCTTAGTCGTTGTAACCACCCTTCCAGGCAATCATCATGTCTGTAATACCCCTAATCTGAACCCCAATTGTAAATGAAAATGTAAATGTACATATAGGTTGGTGAGCCGTTGGCACTAATTTTCGGTTTAGTTTTGTGTGCACCTGAGTAGTGCATGAGGATTGTTTACCAAAGGAAGAGCATGGACATTCCACAGTGTTGTGCGCACCAGAGTAAATGTGTGTGGATTGCACATCAAGGGAAGGTTATGCACATTCCATAGTGTTGTGTGCACCTAAATAAGTGCACGAGGATTACCTTGAGGTTCACATTAGATCGAGTAATGTGTGTGTGTGTGTGTGTGTGTGTGTGTGTATTTGAGGCTGGAGAGTTTGTGTGGTTATTGGGCTGGTGAATAGGGATGCAAAAATGCCAGTGCACCTATCCTTGTAAAATGTAATTACACTCAAATTATAAATAAAATCACATCTTTGCGCGTAGACCAATCAGACGAAAAGAGATGGGGGGATAAACTCCACCGAAAAGGGAAAATGGGGCTAAGAGTTTATGGGAGGGGCTAAGCCGAGGGGGCTTAAGTCCAAGGGAATATTTTGTTAATATTTCTAAAAAGTATAATTTATGGATATTTATTTATTCTAAGTTCATGAGAGATGGGAATGAGTCAACAAGTGGCTAAAGCTAATTCTAAAGGTGAAAATTGCCCAATTATGACCATGTAAATATATGGTTGAACCTTAGCGTATTTTGGGGGAGAATTCACTCATTTTCTTTATCTTTTAGACCATCTGAGCTAGGGGGCACTACCATTAACTTACCTACAGATAAAATCTTGGAAAGGAGTTTTGATCTAGTAAATAGGGATTTTTCAGTCGAAGAGGCGGGTTGTCAAGCTCGTGAGCATTCTCTCCAGGTGAGATATTTGTTGTCAGAGAAGCGGGTTGTCAGGTCCATAATAATTCTCTCCATGTGAGAGAATTTTTGTTTAAGAAGCAGGTTGTTAGGCTCGTGAGCATTCTCTCCAAGTGAGAGATTTTCTAGGAATTGTTCCCTAGTGCTTAGAGCATTAGTTACAAGCATATGAGACTTCATGTATGACCTGTTGTTGAAGCCTTAGAAGGGAAGTGGGGCATCTGAGGGATTTTTGTGCAGAGAAGGGGCACACTTTCTAGGGTGGGACAGATATGTGGGGATTGAGAAACTGTAGGCTAGTTATAGCAGTTGGGCACCTTGTACTGAGAAATTCTACTAATTATCAGATCTTTTCCTTGCATTAGAAATCCTTTTTCACCGGTGGAGTTTAAGACCCATCTTGGGGATGACATGTTGCTAAAATTTTATGAGAAACAAATTCTATGGCTGGGAGGAAAGTTTGAGTTCTGTGCACAGTTGGTGACTCTTTATAAGAGATAAGTGTCCTTTATTTGCTTGTCTTTATATGTCTGATATGGATTTATTTATTGTATGATGTTGCTTATAATTAATTGTTGTTATTCTGTATAATGATGTTTGCACATGTAAGCATGGTGATGTTATTCAGTATTTGTTGTCACATATGAAGAGTATGGAATTTATTAAGTATTCATGTTAGTTAGCTTTGTAATAATGGTCATGAGTTTCCAAGGAGAGGCTAGAATTGTTGTGCACTCAGGGAAATAATCTATGCACGCAAGAGGTTGGAATCCATGTGTGCTCAGGAAAGCAATCCGCACACGCAAGGAGAATTGAATTTACGTGCAATGTCAGAATGGTTGCACGTGTAGTAGTAACCATGTGTTTAGAGTGGTTATATGCGTAGAAATACTTTTGTGCTCTGAATGATTATGCGCGCAGTTGTATTATGTGTTAATTATGTTGTTATAACTAGTGTCTAAAGAGAAATTTTTTTGTGGCACGGTCCAGCTTGGGATCGTGTGCATTACCTAACGTGTTTATGCACAGATTAATGTTATAGTGTAGAATCTGTGCACTAGAGTTTTGGAGTGGCATTGCTCAATAGTAAGTTGGGCATGATACAAAGTAGTATTATATAATTTTGTTAAGTGTTGGTAATGTAGGACATTACAGATTGGTATTATAGCTCCAGTTTCAACACTGAGCCTGCATGGGTCGAGTATCTACTTAAGGAAAAATTCAGATTGGTAAGTGGAAAAATATGGAATTGCAGCGTGGACATGGTGCACATAAAATAAGAATGCGCAAGTGTGCACACTAAATTTTGACATTGCAAGGTGCATAACTAGAAATTCACAGAAAACAATGGTGCACGGGTGTGCGCACTAAAAATTTGGGGTTGTGCGGAGCAAAAATGGTGGTGCATGTGTAATATTGATACATAATGTATATGTTAAATATTGACATCGTGCATTGGTACATGTTGAATACCAATGCATACACGAGTTTCAGAAAGAAGAAAGAAAGAGTAAAAGGGTCTTTGGTTGAATCCCAAATGACCATAATTTTCTGCGCAAGACTCATAATTACACAAGGGAGCAGTTGATGGGAAAGTTTTGGATAGAGGAGTCCAATTATTCACCCAGAAATTTTGAATTGGGATGTTAAAATCATCCAATAAATCAGAAGAAAGGATTCTGACAAAATGGTGCAGAGTTTTCATGAAGTTGTCAC
The DNA here is from genome assembly GCA_032191745.1 of Picea mariana. Taxonomy (NCBI): domain Eukaryota; kingdom Viridiplantae; phylum Streptophyta; class Pinopsida; order Pinales; family Pinaceae; genus Picea; species Picea mariana. Next base: position 12,709 of record JASDQU010207681.1, on the reverse strand, counting down.
ATGAATTTGTCTAACAAATCGTATTGTCTGCACATTTTGCAGAATCAACAATGATTAGATCAGGGCATAATCAACGTAGAGAGTGAAAATCATGGAAAATGCATTGAGAACTTACAACCATGATGATAAATTCATGGGTTTGTATATCGGTATGGGTATTGATAGTACAAAATCCAAGGAGGAGCACATAAACTTGGTAGAAACCATAAAGGGACTGCAAAAATGTGTCCAAAGATATAAAGTTGATAATGAGAGGATTATGAAAGCTAAGGAGCAACAAGATGGCTTCAATATCAAGTTGATGCAAATATTGGACACAATAAAAAAGAAAATGGATAAGGAGACATATTCAAGCAAATCAAGGAGTCACATGTCTCATGGTAAAAGAAGAGAAACAAGAAGTGTTGATAGGAATCATCACCACTCACCAAAGCATTCATTTAGGAAAGCGTGCAGTAGCTCAAGTCCATCTCTTGTCAAAAAGCATAAGATAAGGAATATGGTGGATGAGATACATGGAGAAATGAATAAGATCAAGCCTCCTACCTTTCATGGTGAGAACAAGAAATTTGAAGATGCAGAGACCTGGTTGTTGGGCATGAGGAAGTACTTCCAGCTGCATAATTACTCTGCATAGGTAGAAGGGAGATTTTCCATCTATCGGCTAAAGGGAAAAACATCAATGTGGTGGGATCAGTTTTTGCAAGTGCAACAAATTGATGAGAAGAAGGATACATGGAGGGATTTTAAAAGGTATTTTCAAAATAAATACTTAACCAAGCGATACTATGACAAGAAAATGATGGAGTTCTTTGAACTCAAATTTGGTAGTATGAAAATAGATGAGTATGAAAGAAGATTCTTAGAGTTGTTGAAATAAGTTGCATTCATCAAGGATGTGCAAGTTACAATTTAGAGGTACCTAAGTGGGTCTCCATCATTTATCAGTGAAAAGATACAATATGACAACCCCAAGACATTGGAAGAAACCATAAGGTAAGCTAAATTCCTCTATGATCAACAAAGGGGAATACTGAATTTCCAAAAGGCTTAGGAATGCAAGACGAAAAGAAAGATGGAGCAGAGCAAGAAGTGGACTAAGCCACCATTTAAAAAAAATACTTCTCAAGGACAACGAACTCCTAAGGAGCCCAGAATAACTGAGATAATGGTTCAAGTACCAAGGTAGCCACCTATTCAATGTTGGGGTTATGGGGGAGACTAGATGTATAGACATTTCGCTCATAGAGGTAAAATTGAGGAATGCTCATAGTGTACAAAAATATGCGATAGTTGAAGACATGGGAAGAAATGTAGCAAGGATCTATGCAACCCTGAATAACAAGCAAGCTAAGTTTCTGTCGCACATGATTGAAGTGGAAGATAATATTAATAAGTAACCCATTACTATTTTAATTGATTCAGGAGCTAGTCATAATTATCTAGATCTTAAAATGGTGGAAAGATTCCAATTTCCAAGAAGCAAGCTTGGAAAACCTTGGTTGGCGCAGATAGCTACAGGGGAAAAAAAATAATTTATTACCGAGATGGTTAAGGAATGTCCAATGTATATGAATGGGTTGATTGACAAAATTTGATTTGAATATCATACCTTTGGGCTCTTATGATTGCCTCATTGGTATGGATTGGTTGGACCATAATCATGTTGTTCTAGACTATTATAATAAGATCATTTCAAGGCATTCAAAGAGTTGTATCTATAAGAGAAGTTTCAACCTCAAAATTGATCTAGGTGGATATCATTGGCCACCCACCTTTTCCAAATGTCTCAAAATAGTTTTCTGGCCATTTTGGCAATTTACTATTTTTAGCAGGTTTTAACTTCTGGGGCCATTTTGAGGGTCCAAATGAAGGTTTTTATAGATCTAGGTTCTCAATGATATATGCAGGCATAATTGATCCCAAAAAATGAATCTCCTCAAAAATACCTTTCCAACGAGCTATCACACGCCTAAAACAGAGATCGTATGCAAAAGTTACGACCCCGGGAAGTTGATGTACTCACTTACCCAAACGGGGGCCACATGACTTTTGGCGCTTCATCTCCTAGGGTGAGGTTTTTGGATGTATAGGACTTTTGGCATTCCTGTTTATTGTAAAAATGCCTTTAGAGCCTCATTGTAATCATCTTCTTGTGAATGTGAGTAGTCGTCACATCTCTTCTCAGAGATAAGCTGCCACCATTCTAGTGAGTCTTTCACTCTATATTTTTAGAGTCTCTGTACATTTCTTTCATTAATAAAAATCATGTATTACTGTATCTCTGTGTTTATGGTTGCATCTCTGATATATTTTTGTTATGTTATTGGATATACACGATATCTCTGTGCATTTCTTTATTATATCTCTGCTCTCATTTCGTGCCGAAAATAATCCGGATCAGTGGTATCAGAGCAGGTTGCTCTTGATCGCTTTTTCAGTGCATGTTCCCGACGAGGTCCGAGTATAGCAAGTTCGGTCTCGATCTTGTCTCTCTTGAATAAAATCGCTCTCGTACACCCAAGAAACCCTCAATGGTGGAAGAAAAGAAAAATGACGGAGTAGACGATCCTATCAATCTGTTGCTTGAGCAAGCTCTCATGCGACAGAGGGACGAAATGATGGAGAATTTTTCCCACATCCTTAAACGCCTTTCGATAGCATCAGGTGCATCTTCATCAAGAGACCACTTTGGAGGCAACTCGCCTTTCAAGGTACAAGTTAATTTTTATATTCTTGTATTTGAAGGATAGATAGATGCAAAAGCCCTAGAAAAATGGTTAACTCTACTAGAAGGTTATTTCTCTGTTCACAATTTTTCCGACAAAGAAAATATCACTTTCGCACTCCTTAAAGATCTCCCTCATGTCAAACATTAGTGAGAAACTTACTGGGAGCAAAGTTCCACAGAGGAGTCTAGAATATATGGGGCCGATCCCACTTGGGATTTTTTTGTGGATGCAGTAAGAGAACAGTATTACCCTGTTGGAAACTATGAGGACTAGTACATGAGATGGACCACATTGCAGCAAGAGAGGGGCCAAACAGTTCCAAAGTTCACCAATGCCTTCCATACCTTGCACACCAAGTTGGGTATCAAAGACTCCGAGCGACATTTGGTTCTGAAATACCGTGGGGCTCTACACAGATACATCCAGACTGAAATGGATTTCTGGACATCTCATCACTCGGTGGTGCTTATCGATATGCTGTTAAAATTGAGAAGAAATTTAAGCACCAGAACAAATGGGAGTTCGGGTTTGTAAATCCGCAACAACCAAAGTATGAAAAAGATGGCCCTAACAAACAGCCTCTCGAAAACCAGTCCAAGACACAGGAAAAGAAGGGTCACAGGAAGACAAAGAAGGACATCCGAAAATGGTGTGAATTCCATAGAAGCCCCTAGAAAAACACCGATGAATGTCGTTCTAAACAGTCATTGATGGCCGAGATCAAAGACAAGGAGCCGAACCCTGATTCAGAATCTGATTCTGAAAATACTGGTAAAGGACAGATCATTGACGTAGACCCCACTGCTATTGTCGCGACCGCAACAATTCAACCAGAAGAACCAACAGATCCTGAAGAGGCGGGTGAAGGGGAAGCTGCTGCATTTTATTGTTTA
>JASDQU010207680.1:37184-49877 GCA_032191745.1 Picea mariana | reverse complement strand
TTTCAACGGGCTCAGAATCCTCATTCTTGTCTTCTTTAAATGATGCTTCTCTAGAGGTAGGTTTATCTTTAACTATTCTCATTTCATATGCAGTCAATGTTCCTAGTAGTTGATCAAACCCCAATGTTTTTAGATCATTAAGTTCTTCTATAGCAGAGACCTTCGGTTTGAACCTATCTGGGAGAGATCTCAAGATTTTTTGAACTAAAGAAGGTTCATCAATTGTTTCACCAAGTGCCCTCATTTCATTTACCATTTCTTCTACTCTTAAAAAGTATTTTCCAACAGTTTCATCTTCCTTCATCTTCAGTTGTTCAAACTATATTCTGTAGGTTTGAAGATTTGCATCCTTTACTTTCTCATTACCCTCATAGCTACTAATGAGTTTGTCCCACATTTCTTTGGCAATTCCTAGGTGCATAACTTTCACGAATTCTGCTTCTACAAGCCCACTCAAGATAGCATTCATAGCCTTAGCGTTGAAGTTAAATTCTAGTTTGTCATCCTTATTAGATAGCACAACTAGCTTTACATAACCAGTATCTACCACATCCCAGACATCTGCACCTAACGACATTATGTAGGTTCTCATTCTAACTTTCCAGAAGGCAAAGTTTGTTCCATTGAACAGAGGGGCCTTATTAGTTGAATTTCCTTCATGGATTGACATGTTTAAGCTCTAGGATCGACCCTTATATAAAAGGAGCTGGCTCTGATACCAATTGTTGGACAACTAAGAGGGGGGTGAATCAGTTGTCACCGTGCTTAAACAATTATGCTTCTTTTAAAATATTTACAAGGCACTCAATGATGATCACAATAATGCAGGGAAATGAACAATGGCACATTTAGCATCAGTCACATATATGAGACATAGAGACAAACATTTCCCAAGGAAACCCATACAGGGTAAAAACCTCTTCTTCTTTATATGATAAGTATTATTTACATTCTTTACATTATAATACATTTGAGCACCAACTCATTGTGAGGCTACAACCTCTGTTTTGCAAGCTGCAACTTGCTGAGAGCACCAACTCTCTGTTTTTCTCTAGCACCCACTAGAAGGAAGCACCAACTCCCTGGTTTCTCTAGCACCAACTAGAAGGAAGCACCAAATCCATGGTTTCTATAGCACCAACTCCCTGTGTTCAAGCCCCCACTTGAACCTCTGAGGACACCAGTCCTCCCTAGCACCTCCCAACCTCCCTGGATTATGAATATGAAATACTGAAACCTATTACAGTGATATAGTGTTCAATAACAACTTATCAGTCTCATCACTATTCTGCATGATTTTGCTACTCAGACCTCCTCATTGTCTTCCAACATGCATCCGCTGCCCATTCTGATCTTATGCTTTTATGCTCTGTGCGCCATGTCCATTCGCTGCACAGTTATTCTTCTGTTCTTTTAAGTTGCTGCACTCTGATCCTTCTTCATGCATGCATCACCTTCAACAGCAACATCCACGGCAATTCTAGCAACAACAACCACCAAATCTCATCTCTGTCCTGTGTATTTATAGCTTTTGTGCACCTTATGCATGCAATGCGCCCAATGCCTCTTCATACTCACACCGTGTCGATATGCTCCACAACTCGAGTGATCTATCTAATCATCATCGTGACTCTTTAGCTTCTCTGACCATTTTTCCACTCGTTCAGCATCGTTGTATGTTATGTTGACATTCCTTAGCCTCTCTAGTAGTTGAGACTCTTCGTCTTCTCTATGATAGTCAAGCTCACCTTCTCTATTCCAATTACAAGATTTAATGCTCATCCAGCTGTCAAACGCCTCCACAAGCATCTTCATCCCTCTTGAAGATTCCCAGAGACTCTTCATCTCCTTTGTCAATCACCCCGAAGTGTCTTCGAGTCCTCTGGAAAAAACCATCAATGGTTTCTAGCAGTTACATTGTGACGTGCAACAGTAGCCCTTGAATTATGCCCAGATTGACCTACATCATTGGATTAACTCTTAAGGATTCTTGTGTTATTTACCTGTTTTGCACTTTCGCAATTCAGGGATTCTGTGATGAGACATCTTGAGTCTCCATGTCATGAGTTCCGAAACTCTGAAACAGAGTTTTTCTGCATTGGCTCCTTCCTTTATATGAACATGGCTATGACCAAGTGCTTATGCATAAAGCACTTTCATGATTTCACATTTCATGAATCTAGAGATGAGGCATCTCGACTCTCCAAGTCGCGAACCCCGAAATGGAGTTTATCTAAGCTGACTCCTTCCCTTCTCATGACCACCGGCGGTGACCATAAGTTGTGCCAAAAGGCACACAAGTTTATAAACTTTCTGCGATGAGACATCTTGAGTCTCCATGTCACGAGTTCCAAAAATCTGACATGGAGTTTTTCTGCACTAGCTCTTTCCTTTATATGACCATGGCTATGACCAAGCGCTTATGCATAAAGCGGTTTCACGATTTCGCATTTCGTGAATCTGGAGATGAGGCATCTCGACTCTCCAAATCGCGATCCCTGAAACCCCGAAATGGATCTTATCTGAACTGACTCCTTCCCTTCTCGTGACCACCGGTGGTGACCATAGGCTGTGCCAAAAGGTGCACAAGTTTATAAAATTCATCGAGTCTGATCGACGGTTGAAATCTCCATAGATCCGACGGTCCAAATCTTATCGCGATCTTGCATCTCGCGAGTTTCCACACCATGCTCCATTGAATCCAAGTCATAGACTTGTTCTATGATTTGACGGTCTAGATATGATCTTAATTTGATGGCTGTGATTAAATCGTGATTTCGATGGTCATGTTTCTTGCCTCTCCAAGTCGCGAGTCACGAAGCTCCGAGATGGAGCTGGATCAACGGTCCAGAACAACACTTGATCTGATGGTCATCGGGAATTGTAAATGGGATCCAACAATCAGAAATGTTGCTTCTCCTCCCGAGCTTACTTTGATCTTGCCATCGATGATCTGCAAACAATCCTCTGCACTATCTTTTCTAAACTTATTCGAATATTCTTTGTAGCGACTTCTTATACTGCCCATCTATTACATACTTTCTGTACTCATGCCATCTTCATTGTTGTACTTGCCATCAATGAAAAGCATTCGCTATCTGTTCGCTATCTGTTAAATATTTTCCAACAAGGTATCCTCCGTGGTAACTTGCTAGCAACAATTTTACACAAGCATTCACCTCCTAGTGTCTGCCGAAGTGAGGGATTTTCATAATGTTGAACAAAGTAGACTACGTGAGGTTCATCATCCATTGCTAAGGGACAATCTTTGAATTATTTCCCTTAGTTCTGGTCAAGTACTTATACGGGCTAAGCATGTTGTAAAATTTATGGTCCCCTAGGTTGAAGTCGCAAAAATTCAATGTTGCAACCTTGTCTTGATCTGCGCGGTAGGTGTGTACTACTTTCGGTAGATATGCAGTGACTAGGGTGTATTCAAAGTCTCTAGGGACACTGTCCCTGTTATTCACATGACTCAGAGGGGGTATGTAAGCTAGTAGGATGGATGGCACTAACTTCGTATTGGCTATGTCATCTTTATGCTTAGTTCTCCTTTCTGCTCCAACTCGAGATGTTCCTTCTTGAGCAGTCGATGGGGAGGCTTGCACTCCTCTCATTGATGATGCTTGGACTTCGGTGGACATTTCTCTTTCTGACATGACTCTATCAATCATTAAATTGAAAAGGACCTCTATGACAGATTCCTTGACTGCAGTGATCTCGTCAGACATACGCACTTGGAAAATATAATAGGGGTCATGATGATCTCAGATATTGCACTAGGATGAACAGTCTTCTTGCAATAATCATTGTATACAATCTCTAGTTCTCTGGGCTTCGAATTTTCAGTTGGAAAAAGTGTTCTTCAAGCACAGTGCGACGAGATAAATAGGAAATTCGGCAATGGTCTTCTTGCAATGGATATGAGGCTTCCATTACCGTTGATCTATCCGTTATGATGAGTTCCAACGGTCTGGTGGTGATCCTTTAATGCTTTTCTATCCGTTTGGGGCGGAAGTCGAACGGGTATATCAGTTGAATGGCTATATTGCTTCACGCCGACGAAGTGACATAGGTCGTGGTCCTGATATCTTGTCGAAGTTCCCATTTTGCAAGTTTTATTTTTGCGATGTTCCATCTGTGGTCTCTTGTAACTTTTCAATCTTCGCTCTCTTTTTACTTAACTTTCTAGCCTTCTTCCCCATAATCTTCAACTCGATCTGTATTTTTCTATTCCGATTCCTATCTTCCTTGGGTATAGTCACTTTACGCTGCTGAGGTTCTTCCTTAGAGTTTAGGGATAACATATATTCTTTATCTGCGATAGAGACTTCAGTCTTCTGTGAGTCCTATGGTGTTCTGTTAACTTCGACATCTGGGTTCCTAGTGTGATATAACTTTGATAGGTTCTCATGTTCTTCAATCAACTACGCGATCCTTTTGGTCATGAAGTATTTTAACTCTTGTCTATATTGTTCTAAAAAATTTTCTTCTTTCTTCTTTCTGGCTTGATCTCTTTCAATCCAAGGATTTCCAAGTAACATAGTAAATGGGGTGTTTTCCTCAATAAATTTGATGATCTCAAAATCTTCCTCTGTCAAAGTTCCATTGACATTCATAGATATCTGAGTGAGCCTTCCACATAGGTTTACCATTTTTCCTCTGAATAACCCTATTCCACTTAGGGATGGGGTCATATAAGGTCTCCCTATAGCTTCCCAAGTTCTTTCTGTCATAACATTCACCTGTGTTTCCTCATCTAGAACACAATCAATGTCGAAGTCCCCTATCCTTACTTTGGTGCATTCTTTTTCTCTAAAGATCTCTGCTAATCTGACATGTCGGTGTTCAGTTAGGGTTTCTTTAATMTGGATTAATACTTTCTCTGATTATTTCTGAGGCTCTTCTATCTCTAGGGTTGCCTTAGGGTTTTCTTCATGCAGATTCATTTTTTCAAGCTTAGCAATCATTTTAGGGAAATTTAATACTTCATGGTCCAAAGATTTGCAACAGAGACAACTAGATCTTCCACCAGGGCACTCCTTAGCTAGATGTCCTGGTCTTCTGCAACTATAACATAGGGTCAATCCTCTTTTTCTCTTAAATGATCCCCAACCACTTCTATACTGTGCACTAGGATCATGGTAGCTGGTCTGCAAAAAATTCTTTCTAGGATCCTGCATCCATTTGTTAGTCCAAACATTCTTTCTATGCATAGGTATAACATATCTATCATTATTCTTATCAGATTTATTCATGTCAAACTTTCTTTCATCTAACAATGCCCTAGTTTTCAAGCTAGGACAAAATCTATCAAGCATACCTAAATTCATGCTTTAGAAACAAAAATTTCCACTTATCTTACTTCTATAGAGCACACAACTTTCATATCTAAGACTTTTAACTATTCTTACCTTTATCAGAGCACAGAGCTTACAGATCTTACCTATTTCTTGCAGATCCTACCTCTTTTCTCGCAGATCTGACCTCTTGTCTCACAGATCTGATCTCTTTTCTCACATATCTGATCTCTTTTCTCGCAGATCTGATCTCTTTTCTAGCACAGATCTTCCAAGGTTAAACAGAATGTTGTGCACTAGGGCACGGATCTACGCACATAACTTATTTTGCACAAATCTGTTTCTTCTCTAGTTCCTAGCAATCACAGTTTCAGGTCCCGACAACAGAACCATTTGTTAGCACAGGGGCATACCCAGGGTTCAACGCTCATGAGCGCACCAACAAAACCTTAACTACTGGCCCTTTCGGCAACACTTGTGAAGAAGATGAAGTCTCACCCGAGGTAGAGGCAAGGGTGGTTGCAGGAATCAAGTGTATGCAACCTTATCTAGGACACAAATCTGTGATTACACACTTAACAAAGCACTCAACATAAATAGTTCACCTAGAATTAACCCTTATCTTACTTCGCAGATAGCACGGAGCAACGCAGTATATACTTAGATCTAAGATAATTTAGCACTTAGCCACAACAAGATAGATTAAATTCGGCAGATCAAACACTAAGCATCTTATATATCAGATCTAACATTCATTCATATCTCATAAGCATAACTAGATATATCTAAATACATCAAAGCATTTAGCAAGGGGAGAAACAAACACATCAGGTCAGGGCACAGAGCACAACACACAGAGTTACCTTGGTTCACCCCCACCCTAGGGCTATGTCCACAAAGTCTTCTTCTTTATTATCTCGGTCAAGCAGTTACAACACATAGCTTCAACAATCCTTACTTAGCATAGGACAGAAGAACTGCGTAGCTCACCAGATCCTTATTCCTTGCACTTCAGCACAAAGCCTCTTACAATAACTTTCACTTATCCCTTGAAGCTTCTTACAATCATGCACAGAGCACTTACAATATGCATCCGATCACACAGATCCAATTACTAGCACTAAGCCATCACATAGATGTACTACTATCTTCTACTTACATTGCCTAAGTATCTATTTATAGATTACAAAAATGGGCCTAAGCGTGGGTAAACCCACGGCCTGACATCCCTTTCCTATTACATTAACCCAAAAACCCTACTAGGGCCCAAAAGTGGACCGAGATGCTTCGTTTGGCGGTCCTTCTTTGACTAGCTGTCAAAGTTCCAAAAATGGTCAAATATGACCAAGTGTTCCTCAAAACTTGGTCAAGGGCCAACAACTGGCCGGGTCAACATTTGTCAATTGACAAGCGGATTTGGGAGTTGGTCAGCTGAACATTCTACTTCTATTGATTTCCACGATATACAAATTGACAGACTCCAGGGCTGGCGGGCTCCCAGAAATGATCACTACATACCAAATATGCACATATCCCTTATTCCATACTTAGCCACTTATTTAGATCGCACACTTGACAAATATAGAGAAAGTAAACGAAAAACTGTTTGCTATGGAACACGGGAAGAAAAGGAATGCACCTTTGCATGGATTTGTCTACATCTCTGGGTAGGAGTTCTTTGCGGTGTCTAGTTTTCCTATTTGTTTCTATCAACAAAAGTACAAAACAAAAGGGATATGAACATAAGTTCAGATGTTAAGAAAAAGGCAATTACTATGTACATATACAAAAAAAAAAAGAATAAGATGAATAGAGTCACAAATAGTTTTTGGAAGAATGTACCTTCTTCTTTTTTTGCACAATGTATATTTTATAATTTGAGCAGAACACCGTCTGTATTCTCACCAGAACGATATGTGTAGAAATCAGGGATACAGATATTCTTTGAAACATAGAAATATGAGTTTGCAATAAGTTTGATGTATATGTCATAATTCAAGTGCAATACCAATTGTATCGTGATCAGGCCAATATGTGTCTAACACAAATATACTGTATTGAGGAATGGGCACATTGGACCAGACATGGTCAATAAGTGCATTTTGCAGATGGCCTGTGTTGTTCAAAAGAAAGCAGATACTGCAGATACTGTATTTGCACATGTAGTTTTCCATTTCTTTTGTTCTACCAGTATTTGTAGCATGTCAATATCAAAGTCTCCTACAAGTACAATGGGTCTGTTCATATGGAAATGGCCCAATGCATTGGAAATAACATGCACTATGTTGAAGAATGTTGCATGGGGAACAACATACAGATTCAGTGTTGCAACTTCTGTTTCATGGGAAAAAAAAATTGCAAGCACCAGTTCAACATTATTTTCTTCGATATGTATATGATACAAAATTGGTACATGTTTTTTCACCAGTATCATCACCCCATGTGTAATATAACTTGATATGCAATTGTGATTTGGGAATTGTTTGTTCTGGATGCATAATTCCATGTGTGTTTCCTGCAAGCACAGAATATTGGATTGCATTATATCATAGTCATTCAGTATATCATCCATGTGTCCATTTAAGTTGCGTGTTTTAAGCAAGAGAATTGATACAGATGAATTTGTTTGTATGGATTGGTAATCATAATGCAGTTTCCATTTTTTCATGGTCCTGAGTCGTTCCATTTCAATATCAACTTTCTTTTTCACTTTGAAGTTATCTTTTGTGAGAGGACTTAGTAAATATAAGGAGTCTATTCTTCTAACACAGAACAGTATTGTGTATACAAGTCCATGTATCTGAATTCTAGCAGGCTGAAATGCAACATTATCAAGTGTTAGTCCTTGTGATATGTGGGTTGTACGTGCACATGCAAGTTTAATCGGAAACTATTTTTGAATCTTCAGTCGACCTATCTTTGTTGATGTCGATACTCACTTCGATATTCACAAAATTGGTGTCCTATCTCTTCCAGTGTTTGGATTATATATATAAGACAATTTGCTTGCTTGTCACTTGCCTATATGTGGTTCATGGAACTTAATCCAAAGGACATCCACTTTTTTTGTCTTCGTATAGCCTTTCAGTATTCCATTTGCACCATTCACCAAGCCATCCTGTGAATCATAGTTGTAGGCATATATTTCAGCCAACATTTCTAATTTGAGGACAAGATGCAAAGGTAAAGTGACTGAATGATCATGAAACGACGCATTTCCATGGTTGTCTTCTTCTAGGTCAATCGAATTGATGATGATATCATCGCCAGGCATGAGAGACAACATGTGGCTGTTATGCTTTGCAACATTCTTATTTCTGTAGAACAGGTAAGAGAACATTGGGTTTGTTGGTGTAGGCCATAAGCACCTCAAATTGATATAGGTCAAGTCATCATATATTTGGTTGTTTGTGCGCATTCTATTCAGAATTGCAATGAATGTTTCATCTGTCTGACACATTGCAGTATGCAAATCAAAGCATTTAATATTGTCTCTCCATAAGTGATGGGTGATTTTTTCCATGTTAACAGTAGGTTGTTCAAATATCAAAGAATCTTGGATGGGTTGTCCCTAGTAAAGATCCCCACATAATATCATGTCAATATTTCCAAAGTATTTCGTCTGCACATGTTTTATGCTTCTTATTCAGTTGTCAATGGAATACAAGAACCGACTCCCAATCAAATATGCCTCATCTATAAAGACAAGTTGGAGTTCCTCATCAAGCTTAGATAATGTATCCAACATTTCCTTGCTAAGTGGAAGAAATTGTGACTTGTTAAAAGGCATTAAAAATGTAGAGTGGATTGTTGTTCCACCAACATTGTATGCAGCTTTTCTTGTGTATGCAACTATTAGTCCCTTTGGTTTCATAGGATTAGAGGAATTTTTTGAAGCACGGATTTGTATAAGAATTTGGAACAATGCTTTCGCTGTGAATGTCTTGCTTGTTCCTGCTCCGCCTGTAAGGAACACGTGCACAAGACTGTTCATGTTCAAGTGTTTTTTAAGAGCAATGTCATTTAGAATTGTTTGTTGTTCATGATTCAACAAATGTCTTATTCTATGGTATTCATTATTTTCAATTAGGAAAGGATGTTTTGTAACTTGAAAACCAAGATTGATACGTTTTTCACTTCCAGTCGCTGGAGGACAAGGAAAATCCCCTTGTAAGTCATAGGATTCGAAAGGATTTCTAGTTGTTTTTGGGTTTCTAAATGTCTCATCATGATCGCCAGGGTTTTCTAGGTCAATAAGAGCAACTTATAGATCGCCCCATGTTGGATTAACATTGTATGTAAATCTAGCTTCATTGATGTGCACTATACTCTTAGACGCAACATACGCAACCTCCCATGTAGAGAAGTTATGTATTAATGTGTCTTCCTTTTCATCGAACGGAATGTACAACAACAATTTTTCTCTACAATAGTTTTCATAGTCACAATGTTTATTGTATTTGAAAAACCGTATCACAGAGGGTTTTTTTCTTTTTGATATGAGTGCACCACTTTTTTTTTGTAATGCGATACGAATTCTACTAAGAAGATATGCCTAATAGGAGATGGACGCTAGATCTAATAAACAATAATAGAGTGACATACCATGTCCTCTGAATTGTTAGTCTCTTGTTGCAGCAAAACCAGTGGTTTAAGMACAAATATGTGTTTTTCAAGTGGAGTTGTATTTAYGAAGACACATTTTCTTGAACTACAAGTGAGGGGAAAGGAAAGTGCAATGTGAACTGCTTGCTAAGAAGACATTTGTTGAAGATTAAKAAATGTATTGCCAAGTGTGTGTATCATTTGTATAGCATCAATATGACTTCTTTCATGTTCTTTGCGTATTTTTATGAATGCACTTGTCATAGATTTGTCAATCTTCRTCATATACGAGGTACAGTACGATGTTGCAGCATATGCATTCAACACCTACTRCRCATCTATATTTKCTTTCCACATARCTGGCATGTCCTTGGAGAAACTGTTGTTCCAAATATGGGAGAGTTTTCATTTAAGGAAAAGTGTTGGTTGCCTAAGCGTACATGTATGGCTTGGATGTACTCATCTTCTGATAGATTTACCTGTGTCAAGAAGGCATCAAAGCTCATCATTTAGTCAAATTCTCCTTGCTCTAGAAATGCAAACAAGGATTTATATTTCTCAGCAACAACATTGTCCTCTAAACTAACTGGCTCTATGATTCTTGTAGCTCGCATTGGCGGCATAGGAAAGTTGTATCTGCAATGCAAGTTTTTTCATTTTCTACAACTTCTTGTATGGTAATGTCTATGGACTTTCACATGTTTTGGATCCAAATGATCTGTGTTTCATGTTATGTATTTATCCACAAATTGTTCGATCTCTGAATTGTTATCATCTCCATAGACTGGTGCACCCTCTATCCACAACAGTGCGTGGTCATGTTCATTTCCCCTATTCTGGAATTCAGTCACAAAAAAGTAGTCTTATATTTTTCCAAAAAATGTTTCATCATGGCATATCAATTGTCTCAAAGCATTTATTCTATGTCTGTAGTAGTGAGTACATGTCACCGGGTCTTTTCTTATGAGGTAGTCAATGTCATTATTTTCTAGTGTATTGGTTTCTTTTTTACGTTTCTTGTCCCTATGCAAGTCAGATATGGCAGCCACCATATGGATCTTAGCAATGCTCTTCACTTGTAAATGTGACGAAAAATGTTGGCGGGCCCAACTTCTGTATCATTGCAAAAATATTTTTTTTGTTTTGTTGCAAATAGTCAAGAGAGGTGCATATGTTTTTGAAACCTATGTATCCAATATCAGATTTCATAATTTTTTCTAGGTTTAATTTGTACTTCACATCCTTGGCCAACAACTTTCTTGCTTGTAACTGGCCTTTTCTTATTCAGACCCACATGCACAAGAAAACTTGCTCTATTATTATGTGCATTGTTTTGAAAAACAAATTTGTTATGTGACAGGGGAAGTAACCACTTGAATGTAGCAACTCCCATCAGACTATTTTATGATAACTGAATCATTATGTGATATCAGTGCCACATGGATCTCCATAGAAGAGTGTTGGAAAGTTCATTTCCTCAGCGAATTTGTCCTTGAATATTCCAAGTGGATGTTGCCCCTCGGCAGGTACAATTTCGACAATTTTGTCTTGCAAGTCGCGAATGCACTGTGAATCAATGAATCCATGCACCAATGTTTGAGCGGGTGTTTCATTCTCTGATTCATCACTTGTATCAAAATCACTAGGATTTTTGAGAGTGTCTGCAGAGTTGCCATGTTCTTCTGCGAGAACACTGTTCCAGTTGCCATTTATACAAATGTTATCTGCTTTGTACAGGGACCTGGAACATAATTCCTTTAATGCTTTCATAATAGCATGCACACGCACTTTGCCTGTCTAATAGGCATTTTTGTATCGCAATCATCTTTTCAGAGCCACAGTGATTGTAATTGTATTGTTAATCAATTGTGGAAATGCTTTTTGCACAACATCTAGTTGAACATGCACATTAATAATTGATCCTGTTAAGCCCATCTGGGGTCGTTTATAGCCCCAAGGTCTGATTTGAGAAAATTCAATTCGCAGATACATAGGTCTCTCCTCAAGTTCTGTAAGTGCACTTACATCTGCTAGTGGTGTATTACATCTTATTCAATTAAGGCTTGCAAACTGTGGCAGTTTTCCATTTTCAAGCGATTGTTTGCATGGAAGACAAACATTCCCACTGGAAAATGGTTTATCGTGCATTGTCAAGCAGAGGTATTCTGCTTGCAAATCAGGCATGAAAGACTTACTGTTTTTTGAAAAATTCAATTGTTCACAAATTTCACATGTAATGGAAGGAGTGCCTTTCATTTGTTTCATGTAGGTCTGTCTTGCATTTTTCTTTCACAGGGAAGTATGGGTAGAAATTGTTTCATGTTTTTCATTGCTACTACTACATGGTGTTGCTTGTAGACCATGAACTAGCATAGTTGCATGACCATTCTGGGATATGCATTTGCACCTGTTTATGTTTTTTTCTACACGAAAAAAATTTATTTACATTGTGATATGTGAGTTTCTCTCTAAAAGGAAGTGTAGCAATGTATTTTTTTCTCTCGCGCATGACCTTTTTCAAGTTGTGGTAACTTACTCTACGTTTATTGATCAAGGGCAGGATGAGCTGGTGGCAACTGGGATGAATTTCACTCTCATCCAGCTTCTAAGAAACTACTTTACATTTTTTGTTCAAGGCCTCTATGGCCTTATCACAAGTCAGACGAATTTGACAAATATTTTTTTTCAAATTGTGATAACTTACTCTACGTTTTTTATTTAAGCCCTCTATGGCCTCATCACAACTGTCATGAATTTTATGCATGTTTTTTTTGTTCAAGCCCTATCT
>JASDQU010207678.1:2597-28340 GCA_032191745.1 Picea mariana | reverse complement strand
GAGAATTTGTTCTTATCTTAGCAATGCTTTTTTTTTCTTTACACTTGGAAAAACATATAGATATTTTGATCTTCTAGATTAGGGTTGATTACATCTTTATAATACCTTAATTTTCTTTTTTCCTCTAACTCTTTATCACGCCACATTTTTTCCTTAAATTTTGATTTGACGTTTTTTTTAATAGTATCTTTATTCTGCAAAATGGTTTCTTCCATGATTCCCCAATAGTTTAGCTAAGACCGGGCATCTTTATGCCATCCTCGCTTGAGTCGATGATGGTTATGACTTGATTTTGAAGCAATTTTATGTAGCCTCTTGTCTTCCATGTTGTTTAACTTGTTCTTATACATTAGGTATCTAGTCATAGCCATGCTCTCAATGGGGGAGAGGCTTGTTTATACGAGTATATATTGTATATTTTATAATATATATAAAACATAAAATATTATATATATATATATATATATATATATATATATATATATATATGTTAAGATAGTAAAATATTATATATATTATAAAATGTGAAATGTTTATTTTAATTTTTTATTTTTTAAATAAGATTTGCATTTGGCTTGCTTAGCTTAACTGGAAGGAAATTCAGGTTAATCCCAAAACTATATGGCAGCTACATTAAAGTAAAATCATGACAAGATATTTTGTTCAGTACTCGTTATGACAAATCTATAAACTATGTGTCATCATGGAGTAATAAGGCTTTCTCCATCCCTTGTGAGTCTATGTCGAATTCTTTTAAGAAACTGATTTCTTTTAAGATTATGAAACTAGCTTATTTGTTAGCATATTATTCATGTTTCAAAGTAATCATCATGAATAATTATAGGATGTTGACTATCATCTTCTTTTCCAAATTTACTTAGCAGGGAGTAAGCTGTCATAGAGCCCTTGTTATATTAATCAATTAATATGTTACATTGTACACTGATGTAAATCAATACTTTAATTTATACATTTATATAATACATTAATGTATTACATTATTATTATATATTACATTAATGTAATAATTAATTAATATATTAATGGTCATTTTCTCGAGGCATGTTCTTCGTCAACTAGTAACAACCAATTTTATAAAGTGATTATTGCTAATTTACACTAATACAATACTTATTAAATATATTTATTTATTAAAATTATAATTTATGACGAATTGTATTTAAAGCGGAGAGCCTATTATTAATTTTAATCTAGACAATCCATTAGGGCTATGTGCTTACGGAAATATGTGCCCATAATTTATAATTTTTTCGACTACTTTTGTCTCGACCGTATGTTCATCGCCGTTTTAAAATGATATTTTTTTAAGTATTTATCTTGGAAGGTCCTTTCATAACATTTTTTTTTAATTATAATAAAAGATTGTAAAAATCAATGCAATAAAAAGTATTATTTTGCATTGGGTGTAAATCTTTAATGTTGATTCCTAAATAGTAGGTGGAGTACGAATATTGAAATGCAGCAAGGTGTATTATGGATATTAAAATGCATAAATTATTTGATGTATTTTTGCATGTTATTATGCAAATGAGTGTAAACATACTTCGTAAATTGAAATAAAAGGTATAAAACAGTGTTGAAGCAAACAATCATCTATGTAACAATGACGTAGATGTAGATATATCCTGGAAATTCAATTTTTGAAAAACCAAAAAATAATGGCTTTTTAGTTCTTTTATCATAAGAGGAAATTACATGCAGCATACTAAAGTGGTTGCATTTTTTTAAGAGAGATTCTAAAGTGTAGTTCTTACTATTTCTGAATTTTACAAGCTTGTACTTGAATCTAGTTTATTTTTGCTTGTTTGCAAAATATATACTCAATGCTAGCAATATACTTCTCTTCCTTTGCCATGGACAAGGAACTTTTTGCTCATTTGATCTCGAAACATGCTATCATTGTTAAACACCTTTTTCATGTTCGAAGCCAAGTCATTTTGCTCATTGTAGTGTTTTGTTGTCTTTAGCAGTGCTTTTGAGCAACTTCGTAATGAATCCTTCATAAGTTTCCTCCTTCGTTCTCGATTTTGCTCATTGTTGTGTTTTGCATTATATCTTCTTCAACAGTGCTTTTGAGCAACTTTGACAATGAGTCCTTCAGAAGTTTCCTCCTCCGTCCTCTTTAATAAAAGATTATGTACGAAGGCTAAGGAACATGAACACATCAACAATGCACTTAGATCTTTGCTATGCTTCACTATGAAATAGACCAACTCTTTCAACCATGGACCAACAATCTTTAATCCATTAGACCTATGGGCTAGTCCTCACTATTTCTGCTTACTTAAAAATGCTCTTGCCACAATGTTGTTCAATACCACTATATTTTGCAACCTGCATGTTTTATACACCTCCTTTTCCTTTCTTTATCTCTAATGGTCATTCACATAATCTCCCAATTCATTTATGCTTCATCAGGAGAGATACAAAACATATTTCCTCCATGAATGCCAAGGGTTTCCCACCTATTTTCCAACTAGATGACTCAATTGCCTTTCCACCTTCTAGGGGAAGAAATGAACAAATTTAACACTGGAATTTAGTGGACATGTGGATATGGTTTTTAGCTACCACTTGTAAAACATTCAGTGCCAATGGACATTGTACAACCGAGTTAGAACAAAATTACAACTACAACTATTTTTTCATTTTCGAGGGGTAAAATGATGAATCTTCGGTTATTTTTTGGTGGTCATATGTGATTATATTCCAACTAACTCCCATCCAAATTTCATCTTCATCCTCCTTCATATGTCTCCATTATGCTCAAAATATGAAACCAATTTTTTAACTTGTTTGCTTCTACAAAAACTAGGGCGGTTTTGCAACAACTACATTTGGAGATTTTATGAATTGTATTAAAGAATCTATAACAACTTGTAGCATGGTAACTTTTCTCTTTTGCAACAACCATGTGCATATTTCACTCAAGATAACTACAAGTACTCTGCATTTCGTAGCATGCACTACAAGGAAAACACCACCTAGTAGAGGTTTTTATTGTTACAAGATTGGATAAAATAAAAAATAAAAAACCTCTGCTAAAACCTCCACTATTGATAGCGGAGTTATTAATAGAGATATAACAAATGTTAACTACAACTTAAAATTCTAGGTGGTCAAAGGTTTTTTTCTAGTGCATTTAAATCATTAAGGTGCATCAGTGCGCCCACAATTAATAAACACTAATACATATTATATATATTTTAAAGCATCGATGTGTATTATTTATTTTAAAGGACCAATGTATATATCATAGTGCGCATTGTAAAGTTTTATATCGATGACAATAACAATGATGACAATAGTAACAATATTATTGAAGAGAATAGTGATGTCATTATGATTAGGAGCATTAGTGCTCTTATTACAATTGTTAGCACTACTGCATTTATTCATGTATATAGAATCAATGTGTTTGTTCATGTAAATAACAGCTCTGCATAACACTAATTTCAACACACTAGTGTGTAAATATGTATGGATCACATCATTGTGTTCAAATGAATACAATGTGTCGATATGTTTCAATGCTGAATTTATCTGTGTTGTAGGTATATAAATACAATTTCTTATTTTTTTGATAAAATTTCAATTGATTATCAGAAAATCAAATATTTTTTAACAATAATATTGATTTATAAATTTTAATTATTGCATTTATATACAATCATTGCATTAATTCTTTGTATCTTTAAAAAAAATATACCAATGGATTACACCTTTGTTCATTGTGACAATATAAATCATCCATATATTTAATTTACAACACAACATTTTATGACAATGGACATTGCAATAGAATAAGAAACCCATTTTATTATATATGAATAAGAGACTCTTTGTCATACAAAATGGGACAACATAAAGGCATGCAATGATCAAAATGTCAATAAATAATTGTTATACTTATTAGTAATTCATCATCGTTCAATTGTGACTATATGTCCACATTAAACAAAATATTTGATTTTGATATTTTATAGAAACTAGTAAAATTTATATTATAAAAAGGCCGCAACTAAGCTAAGTAGAAAGACAACACAAAAAAAGAGAGTTGTCTCGAGATAAAACAAACAATACAAGCATACAATATATCTTGGAAAGAGAAAATTCCAAGTCATACTTTGTTGGAGATTCCCAAAACTTGCTATTGGTATAGACTCTAAAAAAATGCTCATATGATAAGTAGAGTTTTACATAACATAGAAACTAATGAAAAACATGTTCATTGTTGGCTTCATCTTGTTAAATGTTGGTAGGATGGGATTCTTGTGTACCTAGGTCCATATCCTCCATCATTTGATACACAATTTCTTCTTCCTTGAGATGTTTCAACATTGAATTTACTAACATTATGAAATTAGAGGTAACTGAGTGTAAAACTTTACTAAGATTGTAGACCATGTTCCTCAGTGTGGAACATTGGGCTTCCAAAACTTGAATTTTCCCTCTTATGTTGAAGAAGAGTATCCATAACCAAAGCATTGTGGAATATACACTAGTGTTCATTCTCATGAACCTTGGTGGTCATCGAGAAAATTGATGTTCTATTATTATTCATATTTTCCTCATGTATGTGAAGCACTCTGTGTATTTCTTGGATTTATTTGTAGGCCATATTCATGATATCTATTTGTTTCCAAATTAGAAGAGGGTAAAGAGATGTCTAAAGGAGCACTTCCCAAAGACGAGTCATAAAATTTCCTAGAAACATACTCCATATACTTGAGAGAATTACTAACCAAGGGAGAGGACTACACTAGAGGAGACAGAGTGAGGCGGATGAGGGAAACCAACTCAAAAATCTAAATCCCCAATAACAAAAAATCCTCCAAGCAAAGAAAATCCAAAAGGAATCCAAGACCCCAGTCACCTTGCAATGGTATAAAGCACCATAACAAAGCATGTTTTTTTTTTTCCTATATCAAAACATTAGACAAAAACCATCGAATCCCAACACCTAGATCGTTGAACAAAGGTTACAAAGCACTAACAAGAGACGCTAATGGATTCTTACTTGAAAAATGAGTTGGACCAAAGCTGACCATCACCAAAATAATGAACTAGCTTGGGACTCTATGTGGGGTCACAGTGGAGTAACCAAAATGGAATAAATAGTTCAGTAGCTAAACTACTTGTCTCACTCCAAAGGAGGTGGATGACACAAGAGCTATATTGACATAGATAGGTTACAAGGCTCAATTTTAGGAAAGGAAAAAATAGGCCAAAAAGAAAGAGTTTAATAGTCTAGGTAGGTAAAATAGTGGATGTTTCACTAGACTTGATTTCATGCTTCACATGCTTTGTGAATGTCATTGCAAAAGAAAAAAAAATCTTCCATTCATCTAATTACTTTGACTACTTTTCCTCTATAGACTAGTGAATGAATCTAAAAGAGTGAGGGAAGGGAGAAAAATTCCAATATAATCAATGAAAATCCCCAAAAGAAAAGTGGTGCCTCCACTCATTGTCGCTTGTGAGATTAGTGGCAATATTGTTGCAACTCAGATGATAATCCAACTTATAACAAGAGGAAAATAATCAAAATATTAGCCACATGTAAAATAAATGAAGAAAAGGGATATGAACTTGTTGTGCACCTATTCCATAAAACAATGGCGAGTCTCCCCAAACTATTTAAAATATTGCACAAAAAATGAAATGCTATGTTATCAACAAAAAAAATAGTAAAATAAAATCTTAGATATAAGAACACACAAAATAAAAAAGGGAATACCCAAAGTGCCCTTAGAATCTAAGGTATGTAGACTCCAACATGTCACGTGTTAGTCCTCCTTCTAGTGTCACTCGATCACTAGGTGCAAGTTGTTGAAATATTGTAACTGCAAAGAGTATTCTATTTATTATTGAGTCATTTACTTATAAATCAATCCCCTTTTGTGGATTGATCATGTTGGGGCTTATGTATGACCAAATCCCCTTTTTTGGATTGTTCAAACCCTAATTATATCATGCTAATTAAGAATTCAGACCCTAGGCCTAATTAAAGTGGTTATAACCACTAAGTGAAGAGGTCGGCCATGCTTGATGAAGAGACACCCCCGTAGCGCCTGCCAACTAGTATAAATAAGTGAGGAGTGTTCTTTATTTGTTCACTGACTCAAGTCACTCACTTAGTGTGAAAGTTTGTAGATTTCTAAAGTTGGGAGAAGGAGGGGAGAGAGGTGCATTGCTTAGTCTTGGTTATTCTCTAGTGTTTGGTCTTTTATCTTGGCATTGTATTAGAAATCTATATTAAGGAAGTTTTTGTTGGGTTTTCTCCCCCATGAGGGTTTCCTAGGATAAATGTTGTGTATCTTGTGATTGCGTTTTTCTCAGTGATCCTACCTATGCTATTGTTATCTACTAAATTTAAAAGAAACTTAATAATAACTCAAAATTCAACACAAGTGTGGTCTTATCACTCCATGTTGCTCCAAGATCCAAGCCAATGACAATCAAACAAAGAGAAGGTATTGGAAATGGAGGAATATGAGGGAAGAGGAAGTGAAAACAAGAGTCAAAGGGAGCCAAACTTAAGGGAGGCTGAATAGAGCATTGGCATGGTGTAAGGATACTAATTGTAAACTATTATTAAGGAATAATTGAAACTTCTCACTATTATACATAAGAAAAACATGGGGTGGACCCATGCAAATGGGGTCCCAACGATCCCACTTACATGGTGCTTTGTTCCCTAACTACCCTCATGCAATTTTCTCCTCTAAGTGTGTACTATTGATATCATGGTAGCTGCAGGAGGTATTAACCTCCACGTGTAACCTTTCACAAGACTATAATAATCCGGGAAGCAGGAGAAACCCTAAAACGTTGGATAATAACTCTAGGAGACAAGTCGACTCCAGAGAATGTTTAATATTGAGTTATTAGCCTCCAAAAAGAGAAGTTGGCCCAGTCAAGTGAGATAGATTAGTATAAATAGAGGGTGTTAGAGCTCATTTGTCATACTCACTCTCACAACTGCATAATACCAGTGGTGCGGAAGTTTGGTGAGGAACTGCAGCTGCAGCTGCTGCAACTGACATTTCATTTTTGGCTTGGAATTTCTCTTGGTTATGGTTTGGAATTTCTTCTTGGTCTTTGGTTAGTCTTGCTTGGTGTGCTAACCTTGGAGAAAGGTGTGCTACCTTGGTTGGCTATTGGATTTCTTCTAGAATTATTCTTTCTGTCAAGGTTAAGGTGCTCGGGGGTGTCCTTTGTGCCTATGGTTGGGTGACAATATTGCTATATTGTCTACGATGAAATGAGAACACCTATTTTTCTAATAGTTTATGGGCCCACACTATCTTCGAATAGTCTAACTGCTCGAAGATAGATTGGGAGGATTTTCTCAGTTACAGTTGGAGTTGCACTCAAAGTTTTACTGCAACAATGAAACCCTAACCATCTTTTTAAGGCAACTTAAGTGAAGAGCTTGACCTAATTCTTGGATAGCCTAGTGCGCCCTATCCTAGCACACCTCCTGGTACTCTGAGCAAGCCAAGGCGTCAAGATTGAGTTTTTGGTCAAAGTCAAAGGTTGACCAAGTCAAAGCAGTCATGATTTACTCTATGAAGTTAGAATGGGCTTCTAACTTCATAGCATGGAATACGAGGATTGAACTCATCCTTGCTAAGAATAAAGTGTTGGATATCGTGAAAGGCAAGATCATGGAACCACAGTTTGAAGCAGGAAAAGAGAAGGAACCTCAGAACGTTGCAATTATGGAGAAGTTCAAGGATAATGACATCAACACTATGATTATCATAGTGGACTTTGTAAAAGACCACTTGATACCCTACATCTCTCATCTTAACTCATCTAAGAAGATGTACGATTCCCTAACTAACCTCTTTTCAGTCAGAAACATTGGACACGTATTGAGTTTGAAGAATGAGCTCTGTGACATGAAAATG
Organism: Picea mariana; assembly: GCA_032191745.1. NCBI lineage: Eukaryota > Viridiplantae > Streptophyta > Pinopsida > Pinales > Pinaceae > Picea > Picea mariana. Next base: position 20,400 of record JASDQU010207678.1, on the reverse strand, counting down.
AGTGATGATGACAACATAACATCATACTTTGTAAGAATATCTTAGTTAAGAGATAAACTACAAGTAGCTGAAGAAATCATTTTAGAAAAGGAATTAGTAAATATAGTACTCAATGGCCATCCCAATACATGGGATGCATTTGCCGCAAGCATGAACACAAGAAAGGAGTATCCCACATTTAAAGAAATTTGGACTTGTTGTGCACAAGAAGAATCAAGGATTATATCGAAACAAAAATCCCAAAAGAAATATGATGATCAAGCCTTCACAACAAAATTCAAGAATTTCAGGAATAAGAGGAAGTTTGGCTTAAGGAAGAAAACAAATCAAGAAAAAGATATGTCAAAAATACAATGCTTCAACTATTGAAAATATGGTCACTACAGGAACGATTGTCCCGAGTTAAAGAAAATGAAGGAAACATACAAAGCAACAATTGTCGAAGAAAGGGAACCCTCAAAGAAATCCAAGCAAGATAAAACAAACTTCTTCTTCTAGTCTAGATGAAGTACATTGCCAATATTTGGTGACAATTCCCATGGAAGATATTATGGGCCACAATCAGAATCAAACTTGAAGAGACCAGAAAAAAGTCAATAATCAAGAGGAAACTAGAATAAAACTTGTGACACCTTGATAAAAGCAATAAGGATGCAGACGAAAGCATGGACCCTCTTAGATGGAGGGAGATGATTGCATAATTCCAAAAGAAGAGCATGCATTCATGAATGAATCCAGGATTAGGAGGGAGATAAACCTAAATGATATGATCCATTAAAGAATCCATGAAAATTATAAAGTATCTATCCATGTTCCCCATTGAAAGTAGCAACATGTGTTCAATTTGACTCTAGTTGAAGTTTTCTTCGAAAAGAAGCCTTAAGTATCCTTGGTTGTCCATCTACATCCATGTTCCTATGATGAAAGAAAGAAGTTGGAATATTCAAGAAGGAAGGGAATAGAATATATAGAAGGCTCCATGGACCCAAAAGATAAAGAGGAACATGAGAAAGGACATGAAGATTCAAAGAAATAAAGAAAATCCAGAACAACCAGTTATTATACCGAGAATCATAAGACTACCAGCTTGGTTTGAACCCACTAGAAGCAATCAAGAAGAAGGAATGGAAGTTGTGATGAAGAATAATGTATGTAATAAAATGTGAAAAGACTTATAAATGGAAGCATTATGAGATTCAGAACTAGAGGTTCTTCCAAAAGGAGGGAGAATACTATGATGCCAACTTGTCCCAGTAAACCAGATATACCTTTTGTAGTATCCATGGATTGAAATTTACATGTAAAAGACTATTCTTCCCAATAAAGCAAATTGAGAAACAATCTTATACTAGAAAGAGACCCATGTATGAAAATGGAAGAAGACCTCGTATAGATTCAAGCAACTTGATGCAGAGTATCTCATATACAACATAAGTGTGTGAAAACTTCCTATGACATAGAAAGAGTATCAGAATGGTTACTCAGAAGTCTAGGATGATGGATTGCAAATCCATGGAAAACTCCCATGATAACAGATATGAAGAAGGTGAAGTGAATCTAATCCAATAGACTCGACTCTATATTGAAAACTAATTGGATCGTTAATGTGTTTGGAGAATACTCAACCATATATTTGTTTTGTGGGATGTTTAAATTATGACATACAACTGCATGAATTTATCGATTCAGATTGGGTAGGGAGTGCAGATATGTGGGAAGCTTCACATAGATTTGATCATTACAATATATCATGGTCGAAGTCAACACCTGATCAGACGGTCTAGAAACCAACTTACAAAGCCACATTGCTTATGTACAAGCATCACAAGCTGCAATATACTCTGCTTCTGTAGTGTTGAGTGCAACACACTTTTGTTTCCTGATATGATTACCAACTAGTGTTGGATATGATTACCAACTATATGGATAGTCAGTATGTTGATGGAAATACATTCTCCCTGTGGAAAATGGTCCAGGATAGTCATTCTTCTAGGACACATGTCCAGATTAGAAGAATAGTCCTTGTAGCCCATGGTGTGGCTTCCAACATATGCTGGAACAATTATTCTTCTAGGACATATGTCAGGATTAGAAGAATGGTTCTTGTATCACTCTATGGAGTGAGTGACTTATTCAATATCATGCCCAATTACCTAGATGGAGTATGGCTTCAAGAGATGATGCAGTTGATGCTATAGTGATGATGGTTCTCATGATTTGATCATGAGATATCCTGTGTGGCTATGATGATGTTACCAGTTGAATGGTTTGTTTGTGCTCAAGAAAATTTCCTTTAATAACTCCCCAGATAGGAGGGAGTGTTGATATTATGGTAGTTTCGGGAGGTGTTAACCTCCATGTGTAACCTTTGACATGACTAGAATACTCTGGGAAGAAAGAGTAACCCTAAAACGTTGGATAGTAACTCTAGGAGACAAGTTGGCTCAAGAGAATATTTAATATTGAGTTATTAGCCTCCAAAAAGAGAAGTTGGCCCAGTTAAGTGAGATAGATTAGTATAAATAAAGGGTGCTAGAGACCATTTGTCATACTCGCTCTCACAACTGCATAAGACCAATGGTGCGCAAGTTTGGTAAGGAAATACAACTTCAGCTACAACTAGTGCAACTAGGATTTCGGTTTTGGCTTGGACTTTCTCTTGGTTATGGTTTGGAATTTCTTCTTGGTCTTTGGTTATTCTTGCTTGGTGCTATATCCTTGGAGAAAGGTGTGATACCTTGATTGGCTGTTGGATTTCTCCTAGAATTATTCTATCTGTTAAGGTTAAGGTGATCAGGGGTGGCCTTTGTGCCTATGGTTGGGTGACAACATTGCTGTATTGTCTACAGTGAAACAAGAACACCTATTTTTCTAACATGTACCACATATCCTCTTGTGCTCAATTCTCCTCAACATGTGTGCCAAGGAAGTTACTTTATCCAATGTTTGACCTCAACATATCTTTCTAGGTCCGTGACCAAACTCTATGAAGGATGCTCCTCAACCCAAGCATACTAAATCAAGTATCCAAGCTCCAAAGTGTATGTTAGATGCTTACATGCCCTTCGGGGTAAGTTTCCTCCTCCAAGTGCCTATAACTCATCCCCCTAATTTAGGTACCTCTCATAATAAAGAAAGAACTCACCCATTCTGTTCACCCAATGGGTTAGTCATCATGCTACATAGGATAACAACCTCCTAGGCATAGCTCTATACTAGAACTTTATCCCAGGACAAGCATCCACTCAAACTAAGACATACATATTTCCATCAAGCATCACCAATAGATTAAGACACCTAGCGCTCTCCTAGATAGGTGGGTGAAAACCCTTTTGTAGTAACCCAAAAACCTAACAATTGCAAAAAGTTAGGCATTATAAATGGATGGGATTTCTTCGATATTTATTTTTCACCCATATATCAACAAGCTAGTAACCATAAAAGTTGTGAGGAAGTAGAAAAACTAGATTTCTACATTCAATAGTGATTGCTCTACAAGTTGGGGTAACTTTCCATTGAAAACAAAGGAAATTAACTTCAATTAATAAGGGAATCTAAAACTTCCAAAATTGTTGGTCACTTTAGTAGAAAAAGGAAATTAGCACATTTGAAGAGACATGTATTGCACAAACATTTTGTGATCTATGTTTTTATTCCGTGGATGCACACTTTATATGTTGTGTTGTATGTTCATGGATGCATAAGGAATCCATGCCATGTAAAAATCCATTTAATTTTGAATTTGTTGTATTTGAAACTCTATGAGCCAAGTTTTTCGAATGAATAAGATGTAGTGACATGCGAGTTTTTCCCAAGATTGAAGACCTAGTACTTAAATCACTCAAAGCCATGGGAAATGATACGGTCATATAAAATAAAATCAAACCTTTATGAAGGAAATAAATTGAGTATTTGCAGGTTTTGCCAAGAAGACAGTTCCCAAACAAGGAAAAAGGATATAGAATATACAAAGTGAGGGAACTCTTCCCTGAACTCATAGTAAAGTAACCTTTTTGGTAGCAAAAGCTTCTCCATTGGGGAGGTATTATTCAAGAGGATAATCTACTCAATTTTTGGACTTTCTAGCATTCATATGGGAGGTGTGACCAATTACCTTCCATATTTCATGTGATGTTTTTAATCCAACTCGAATATGAATTGTCACAAGAAAGTATAAAACAAGGGTGAGCTACTTGTATGGAGATTTCCTTCTATTTCATAGATTATAGATGCATAATTCAACAAGGAAGAAGAGGCTCCCACAATATAGGTAGTAACAACCACAAAAATTGTTTAGGAAACAACGATGCTCATTAAAAAAAGGGTAGACATCAAGAAATGTGACACACCCAAGGGGGGTGGAGGCAGAGACGTGATCCCTAAGTGACAACGGAAAATTACACCTCTTGCTCAACAGGATCCAACAAATACTTAAGACATAATCTATAGAGCTTTGACGAGACACTAGAGAGTTCACTAACTAAAAAGGCCTCATTACGAGATGAGGGGCACCCTCGTTGAAAGGTGTGTAGATTTTCTGAGGTCTTATGAGGCTGCCAACTAAGGTCTATCTTTGATGTTATTTTGGCTCTAAACTTTAACTCTGTGGTTGTCCCTTGCTACTGTTTTAGGACAATAAACAATCACCAAATTTCAACTAAATATTTTGATGGTTAAGTGTCCTTTTGAGGTTCCCTTGAAAGTGTTTTCTTTACTCAATGTTAGCACATGCAATATACATCAAAACAAATAAAACTACCTCTAGATATTTTGTAAGCATGCATGAAATTGGCACATATGTTTTTGGTCAACATGACCCTGCAAAACCCCCCCATGGGGAAAACCAGTTTGGAGTAGATATATATATATAGAAGGCCTCAAAGTAAAATGTACAACACATGAAACATATACAAGTGAACCTTGTACAATATCAACCACTCTCGGATGCGTTGGAGTTCCTTGAAGACCTCCACACAAGCCTTGTGAAGTAAGGTGCCCCTTGTGTTGGTGTGCCTTTCTTCCTTTGCTTTCCTTTGTCTTTATCCTGATGCCTTTGCCTTGAATTTTCTCTTGCTTTCCATTTGAACTTTCCTTGCCTTTGTCTTTCCCTTTGTAGTAGCCTCCTCCTCTCAAGAAATCCTCCTCCAATATGATGGTGTTCCCTTCTCCTCAAGTGCGCCCCCTCCTCATGCAAAAACTCAAATAGACGCCCTCCTTCACCCTTGCGCCCTCTAATATCTAGAGTGCGCCCTTCCAAGGTGAATTAATCTCTCCACAAGGTATGGGTCTCTCCCACACTAGAATGTGCCCTCCAATCTCAAGAATGCACCTCTCCTCTAGTATGTGCACCCCTCCTCCATAGAATGCACCCTCCTCCTAAACATTTGTGCCCTCACTCACAATGGCTCCCTCTATAGATCTAGAGTAAGACACAACAAAATGAGTGATCATTCTCTACTAGATGTGCGCCCTCCTCACAAAGTTGCACCCCTCTCCACTAGTAAATGCTCCCTCCACCACAAGATGTGTTCCCTCTCTAGGATAGTATCCAAAACTCCATGGAAGACCTCTCCAAGCAACCTCAAATCAAGCAAATATTCCTCCTCAAACCCTCATACAAGTGCACCCTCCTCTCCTCAAGAAATGGGCCCAAGTTCTCCTTCTTATCTCCTCTTCTCACAATTGAAGAATGAGTCTAATAAATGCACTATACCCTCCTTTAGCCTCCTTTTGACAAACCCTAAAAGATCAATGGCCTATATCCAATCTAGCCAAATGTAATCAATGGGTGAGATTCAATCCCTAAATCTCACTTAGGAAACCCACTTTCCTTAGTTCGCTTTATGTCTATTAATTCACCCACTTTGTGAATTAATTGTCACTTTAATGAATTAAGTGACATATTTCACTTTTGACTTAAATCTCCTAAGTCAAAGTGAATTTAGAATAATAAAGTAAAGTACAAGGGTAATAGTCTCCCCCTTTGTGTTTAGAGACTCATAAACACATGGTGACCACTTTACAAGGTATCCAAATCTCAACACTCCCTCTTACCGAGGAAAGCACCTGTCACTACCAATATCATCCCTATAGTGGACATGGTTCCCTCCTGGCATATACTCGGTGAGTATGGTTGTACCCTGATCACTGAAAGTAGTCTCTGTCATAGATCTTCTCAATATGCATTATTTATAGATGGAAGTGTCTCTCCACCTATCCAAGATCACCTAGATCTTAGTATCAAACCAAAGATCTCCACCTTGGTCTCCCACCAAGGATATCTACCTCCTGACATCTTGACAACGGTTATTACTCTTGACATCTCACCAAGAGTCACTCTCTTGGCATCTCACCAAGAGTCACTCTCTTGGAATCTCACCAAGAGTCTCCCCCTCTTGGTATCTCACCAAGAGTACCTGGATCTCAACATCTCACCAAGATCATCAACTTGGACTCTTGCCAAGTAGCTTCCACATGAAGTGGATATAGAACCTGATCTTCCCATCTCTGTAGCTAAGTGAGGCTCAAGCCTCTGTGGTGCCCTACCGCTCCTCCTCATCAATATCTGATGCTCTGAAGCCCATGGACCAAGCCTATGTCTCGACAACTCTGAAACTAAAGTTGTCCTAGGTGGACCAGTCACCCCCTTTGAATATGGTGTCCAAGAAACCTGAGTCTAAGCTCCCTATGAATCACTACTATGATTCAGTAGGTCATCCTCAACTCTATCTCCCCACATAATGCTAGATGGTGTAACAATTGACAAAGAACTGATGAATGCACACTCTCTTGCAAACTTTTTATCGAACTCAAGCTCCTCTGTTGTCGCTGCTGAAACATCCTGCTTCTTCTTCTTCTTTTTGGGACACTATCCTGCATTGTGACCCATCTCTCCACAAGCAAAGCATATCACTATGCTCATGTCTCTCTTCTACCCACTACTGCTCTCTCCTCCCCGTGGTGGGGCCCCAAACTTGGGACCCTGCTGACCTCCTCAGCCAAACTTCTTGTTGCCCTTTGTCCAAAGAGCTGATCCTCATCACTCTGCACTGTCTGTTTTCAATGTTTTTTAGAAGCCTTTGCCACAAGTATAATCTCCTCTTGAACAAATTCATCCCACATCCTATCCCATGTGGGCATGACCTCCTTGGAAACAATCCCATGAATGAATGGACCCCATGGTGTGGTAAAGTTGTTTAAGGTTGTCCTCACCATAGAATTGGGTTCCACCACCTCTCCAATGGCTCCAAGACTATTTTTGATTTGGGTGTATCGACCAAGGAAAGAATAACCAACTCATCCTTGAGCATGTGAATGCCCCTCATTCGATCATGAAGAACCATCTTCCGATTCTCATTAGAGATCTGATAAAGCTTACAAAGAGATGCCCACATATCATATGCCCAAGATTTCCCAGTCAAGTGGGGAATGATGTGATCCCTCAATGAATCACATATCTTCCTCTTTTCCTTTTTTTTCCTCTTCCTGAACTCTGCTAACAAGATGGGAGCAGTAGCAGGAGGAACAACCACATGCGCCTCAACTATATCCCATAGTTCGAGGTCCTCCAAGACAAAGACAATCCTCGCCTTCCAAGGAGACCAAATGCTAGCTCCAACTAGCCTATCCTTCACAGGCATATGAGATGCTGACATGAATGACAAAATGCACTCCAACTGATGTTCCAACTGCAAAGGAACGTTTCCTCAGTCCTGTCAACACAGGTGTGAAAAGAGGCAAGTGACCACTGACCTCACTCCTAACAATATAGGTGTGAAAAGAGGTCATGAAATAAAACCTCACTCCTGTCCACACATGTGTGAAAAGAGGTTGTATACAAGTGTCAAAAATCATCCCTGAACTATCCAACAAAGCTTCCCACAAGTTGTCCACAAACTCTATCAACACGCTATCCAAAATCTGCCTTGAACTGTCCACGAAAATGCTCAAAAATCAGCAAGTCTAAGCCACCATTGGCTCTGATACCATGTAGATTTTTTGATGTCCTATGAGGCATCCAACTAAGGTATTTATTTTACCTTAGTTTGGCTCTAAGTTTTAACTCTGTGGCTGTCCCTTTCTATTGTTTTAGGACAACAAACAATCACCAACTTTCAGCTCAATATTTTGATGGTTAAGTGTCCTTTTGAGGTGCCCTTGCAATGTTTTATTTACTCAATGTTAGCAAATGCAATATACATAAAAAAAAATAACACTACCTCTAGATATTTTAACTTTAAAATTCTTATCTACACTTCTAAGCATCCATGAAATTGACACATATGTTTTTGGTCAACATGACCCTGGAAAACCCCCCCCATGGGGAAAACCAGTTTGGAGTAGATATATAGAAGGCCTCAAATAAAAATTTACTACACATGAAACATATACAAGTGAACTTGGTACAATTTCAAACACTCTCGGATGCCTTGGAGTTCCTTGAAGACCTCCCCATAATCCTTGTGAAGTAAGCCGCCCCTTGCCTTGGTGTGTCTTTCTTCCTTTTCTTGCCTTTGTCTTTATCCTGATGCCTTTTCCTTGACTTTGCTCTTGCTTTCCCTTTGAAATTCCCTTGCCTTTGTATTTCCCTTTGTAGTGGCCCCCTCCTCTCAAGAAAGCCTCCTCCAAGATGATGGTGCACCCCTCTCCTCAAGTGCACCTCCTCCTCATGCAAAAATTCAAATAGAGTGCCCTCCTTCACCCTTGCACCCTTTAAGCTCTAGAGTGCACCTCTCCAAGGTGAAGGATATCTCCACAAGGTATGGGCCTCTACCATACTAGAATGTGCCCTCCAAACTCAAGAATGCGCCTCTCCTCTAGTATGTGTGCCCCTCCTCCATAGAATGTGCCCTCCTCCTAAACACTTGCACCCTCACTCGCAATGGATTCCTCTATAGCTCTAGAGTAAGCCACAACAAAATGAGTTAGCCTCCAAGCAATGGGTAAAGCCTCCTCTACTAGATGTGCTCCCTCCTCACAAGGTTGTGCCCTTCCTCACTAATAAATGTGCTCTCCACCACAAGATGTACGCCCTCTCTAGTATAGTATACAAGCCTCCATGGAATACCTATCCAAGCAACCTCAACTCAAGAAAATATTCCTCCTCAAACCCTCATAAAAGTGCGCCCTCCTCTCCTCAAGAAATGCACCCAAGCTCTCCTTCTCATATCCTCTTCTCACAAGTGAAGAATGAGTCTCATAAATGCACTATACCCTCCTTTAGCCTCCTTTGGACAAACCCTAAAAGATCAATGGCTTAGATCCAATCTACCCAATTCTAATCGGTGGGTGAGATTCAATCCCTAAATCTCAATTAGGAAACCCACTTTCCTTAGTTTTCTTTATGTCTATTAATTCACCCACTTTGTGAATTAGTTGTCACTTTAATGACTTAAGTGACATATTTCACTTTTGACTTAAATCTCCTAAGTCAAAGTTAAATTATAATCATAAATTAAAGTACATGGGAAATAGTCTCCCCCTTTGTGTTTAGAGACTCATAAACACATGGGGACCACTTTCCAAGGTACCCAAATCTCAACAAGGTGATCATAGAGGGTTTAATAATGGGATAGGGGTAACTAGTAGGAAAGGAGGACCCATCTTTGCCGGGGATGGTAAAAAAATTAGGAATACAAATATGGGCTAGGAAGGGGTGGGAGAATTCTCCCATGAAAGGAAAATAAAAAGGGGAGAATAAGGTATCATCCCTAAGGAAGAGCGAATCCAACCATCGATAGTTGATTTAACCCAGAAAGAAATACCAAAACAATGAACTAGCTTGGGACTCTATGTGGGGTCACAATGGAGTAACCAAAACGTAACAAATATTTAAGTACATAAACTATACTATCAACCTATACAAGGACAAGCAAAGAATCAAACAAATCCATCCATATGTTTTTCGAGCATCACCAAGAGATTAAGACACCTATCGCTCTCCTAGATAGCTACAAACCCTTTTGGAGTCACCCCAAAACCTAACAATTGCAGCAAGTTAAGCATTATAAATGGATGGGATTCTTACAATATTTATTTTTCACCCATTTATCAACAATCTAGTAATGATAATATTTAGTATATAAACTATGCTAGCACTCTATCCAAGAACACGCATCCACTCAAACAATGCCATCCATATGCCCATCCAACATCACCAAGAGATTAAATATACCTAGCACTCTCCTAGATAGGTAAAACCCTTTTTGATTAACCTCAAAACCAAACAATTTCAACAAGTTAGGTGTTATAAATCGATCGGATTCCTTCAATATTTATTTTTCACCCATAAATAAAAAATCTAGTAACCACAAAAGTCACGAGGAAGGAGAAAAACAAGATTTCTAAATTCAATAGGGTTTTCTCTATAGGTTGGGGTAGCTTTGCATTCAAAAAGAAGGAAATTAAATTCATTTGATAAGGGAATCTCAAATTTCCAAAATTGTCGGTCACTTTAGTAGAAAAAGGACATTAGCACATTTGAAGAGACATGTATTGTTCAAGCATGTTGCGATGTATGTCTGAACTTCGTGGATACACACTTTGTATGTTGCGATGTATGTTCGTGGATACATAAGGATGCCATCCTGTATTTACATCCATTTAATTTTGAATTTTTTGTATTTGAAATTCTTTGAGCCAATTTTTTCGAATGAATAAAATGTTAGTGACAAGTGAGTTTTGCGTAAGATTGAATACCTAGTATCTAAAACACTCAAAGCCATGGGAAATTATACGGTCATACAAAATAAAATCAAACCTTTATGAAGGGAATAAATTGAGTATTTGCAGGTTGTGCCAAGAGGACAATTCCCAAAAAAGGAAAAAGGGTATACAAAAGACAAAGTGAGGGAACTCTTCCTTGAACTCATAGGAAAGTAACCTGTTTGGCACCAAAACCTTCTCCATTGGGGAGGTATGATTCATGAGGATAATCTAGGCTATTTTTGGACTTTCTAGATTTCATCTAGGAGGTGTGACCAATGACCTTCCATATTTCATTTGATGTTTTCAATCCAACTCGAGTATGAATTGTCACAAGCAAGTATAAAACAAGGGTTAGCTACTTGTACGGGGATTTCCTTCTAGTTCAGAGGTTATGGATGCATAATTCAACAAGGAATAAGAGGATCCGATAGTATAGGTAGTAGCAACCACAAAAATTGTTTAAAAAACAATTATGTTGGTTAAAAAATGGGTAAAAATCAAGAAATGTGACACACCGAAGGGAGATGGAGGTAGATATGTGCTCCCCAAGTGACAATGAACAATTTCAACTCTTGCTTAAGAGGATCTAACACAAAACTAAGATAAAATCTACACAGGTTTGACGAGACACTAGAGAGTTCACTAACGAAAAATTCCTCATTACGAGATAAGGGTTACCCTTGTTGAAAGGTGGTCATAGAGGGTTCACTAATGGGATAGGGGTAGCTAGCATTAAAGGAGAACCCATATTTGTTGGGGATGCTAAATGAATTAAGAATACAAAGATGGGGAAGGAAGGGGGAGGAGAATTGTCCCATGAAAGGAAGATAAAAAGGGGGGAAGAAGGTATCATCCCTAAGGAAGAGTGAATCCAACCCATCGATAGTTGGTTTAAACCACAAGGAAAGACCAAAACAATGAACTAGCTTGGGACTCTATGTGGGGTCACAGTGGAGTAACCACAATGTAACAAATAGTTTAGTAGCTAAACTATGTTAGCACTATATCTAAGGACAAGCATGCACTCAAACAAATACATCCATATGTCGATCGAGAATCACTAAGATATTAGGAAACTTAGCGTTCTCCTATATAGGTTAAAACCATTTTGGAGTAACCCCAAAACCTAACAATTGCAGCAAGTTAAACGTTATAAATGTTGGATTTTTCATAAAAAATAATTATCATGTTCATCTCACCATAGGTGATGTTTCACTATCACCACCCAACCATAGGAACCTACATGTGCCTTCCCCCAAGTTGAGCATAATAGTTTATCCTAGGAAACCCTTCTACACAAGGGGAGAAAACCCAACACCTTTTCTTATAGAGAAGATGCTTGCCAATACAATAAAACCATGAACTATCTCTATCTAGTAAAGTAAACCAACAAGAAAGAATCCCTGATAAAACATAATTATGTTTTCTTCTTAGATATTCACTCTAGAACTGTCAAAGAGATGGATCTACCACTATCCAAATGATGGCTCAAATCATTGTCTCAAATTGTCATAATTCAACCCTTTATATCTGTCACTTTGCTACCTCAAGACAACTATTATAGGTGTGCCCAATATGTTGTTCAAACACATAAATATATGCTTCCCAAGCACTCCCTATAGGTGTGACCAAATTTTTGTTCAAGCACAGAGATATATGTTGCTACAGGTGCGCCCAAATATGTCTCAGACTTAGCCTTAGACTAGGAATCTTCGCTGCCTCAGATTATGCCTCTTTGCTGCCTCAGATTAGGTGATCTGTGGCTAATACAAAGATATATCAGACCCGAATTGGTTGTGTAAAAATGAGAAGGATAGGATCATATTTATACTAATTCATCATTGTACTTTAGGTCTGACTTGTCCATCTAGAAATTACAATTTCCCATTATAATTTCCTTGTAGGGACGATTTTTCTTTTGGAGTATTATAATTCTACTTTATTATCTTCTATGGGGCCGACTTCTCGATTGGGATCTTTCTTGACTTCTTTGGCATATTCATCTATAAGAAAAATTTATCTAGGAGGTGAATACCTCTCATAGCTACCAAAAACATCAACACTCCCTGTTAGCTAGGGAGGTATTCCTTATGATGTTTTCTTCTGGTCATCATAGCCTCGCAGGCTATGCCATGGTCCTCTGACTATGCAATGGTCATGCAAGCCATGCTACTGATAGCATCATCACGTCGCACATGGCTACACCCATGTGGACCTTCTCCATGATTTTATGGGCCACAACCCACTAGAACAACACTAGGGTGACAACCACATAGTGTATCATCGTCAAGTGCCTCAACACCACATGACGTGTCCTCAAGGGATATGTTATCACTCTATAAATTCCTAGAGGTTGTCAGAGTAGAAGAAATTTTCCAGAGGTAACTTTATCAAACCACTTCAAAACTGGAATCTATCCCTACCAGCTTCAGAGAGGGATCTCTCTGTATGATTTAGATATGTTTTAACTTTGAGATATTAGGCTAGTTAAGTAAAGTAAGATTGAATGGTTTGTTTTTGTTTTTGTAAAATTGGTTGAAAAAGGATTTACACATCCATTGGGCTATGGGGTCTATATTATAAAGATAAAGATCTGAAAAGGAACTAAAAGAATCTTTTCATAGGGCAAGATAATGCATTCATTGGATTCTTTAGCAGTAAAGTGATGGATAGCAAAAAAGATGAGAATATCAATTAAAGTAAAGACGCATTTAAGAATTTCTTCACTGTAATATCAGAAGATAAACATTAAGATCTTTCAAAGTTGGAAACAGGGTATACAAAGATAAATCTTGCAACATGCACTACTTTTAAAAGATTAGATTAGAAAACAATATGACGACTGAGCGAGAAAAATATTTAACACAGAAAAGTAAACATCACCAATGAACAACACGCGATAATCCTGTGAAAGTCCCTATGTATTACTGGAAGATCTCTTGATAAACAATTACAGTCTTTATGGCTTACAAGGCATAAATATCAACCCCAGGTACTTCGAAGTTTGATGTATTTATAATAAAAAATTACATACGATCCTGTCATTAAAGATCAGGACGTGGAAGATTCTAAATTTAGCTAACTAACTCAACAAGATACAAAAATCCAAGAACTGTTGATGATGTGTTGCAATATTCATGCTGATTTATGGGGAAAACAGTTGGTGAGTCATCCACATGACTTCATCTGATCGGATTTCTGATAGGGCTTGGACACCTCATCGCCTACTCGATCAGGTTGCACAACTCTTCCCACCGAAGATGACTAGGAATGATGACTTTGAGTAGTCTTCTGTATATTTCATCCATCCCTGTATACTTGGCAAAAGTTGGCTTGACGATGAAAATATACCAGATCTCATGCTGTATGGTGATGTCTGGCTGCAAAGTTTCTAAGAACACCTTGCCCGTTATGCTGCTCTGTATTCCCAAAAATTTCGAACTATCTTTGGCCACTATGGCCAGCTTCTGTTTATAATTAGGAAGGGTCATTAACTTGTCATTTAAGACCCTTAAACCAGGGAGACCTTTATTCTACAGAGCTTTGATTTTACCAAAAAATCTTTGCACTCCTATGTCCATAGTCTGGACCTTCTCCTCCAACTGTAGCATTAGTCCTCTTTTGGTTAGAACCCTCTTGATCTTGAGGATGGTTTCCATCCTGTATTCAACCTTCAAATCCTCTAACTCCTCCCTGGTTTTTGAATTCAGAAACTTAATGATCTCAGGGGATTCTGTGGGCATCTCTCCCAGTTCTCCTCTTATTTTCTTGATAGCATGCTTAATCTTTTATACTAGATTGTTTTGCTTGAACATGATTTGCACCATAGGCCATATTTCATTTATGGATTTGGAGATATCCATCCAGATATTTTCTTTGGCCTCAACAAGTGTTTTGCCTGCCACTGATTGCTTTTGAAGCTACTGCAATTCCTATTTGAGCTTGTCTGATGTTTGTTTCTCCATGGAGTAATTGGTTTGGTAAGAAGACCTGAGTTCCTGAAGGTTCTCAACCTCCTTTTTAAGTCTGTTAATTTCTGTCCCTTGCAAGTCCATCTCCTCCATGGATTTTGCCAGTTCTACTTTCTTTTCCAGAGCTGTTAGTGGAGTTGCTGAGGGAATTTCTGCTACAGATGCTGTGCTTACTCCTATGAGTGGAACTGTGCTCAATGGAATGACTTCCATAGGTGTTGATTGTTCTTTCTCCCTCACCAACCTTTCCAATTCTGCTTCCATCTCTTTCAATTGTGCATTCTGCTCCATGATCAACTTGAGCATCTCATCCTTCTCATCTTCTGTCTCTACTATCTCCTTTGCCTGTGCATCTTCCGTTGGTGGTAGTTTCAGTTGTTTCCTCAGAGATGCTATATGGGAATTTTTCTTTTTAAGCATCTCCTCGACTGCTTTCACATTCAAGAGGTCATACCCAATCTTGAGGACCAATTCTTCCAACGTCTTAATTCTGTTATCCTTTGCAAAGGATGATATCTTCTCTAACTTCAGTTGTGTCTGAACATTGCTCAGAGAGACCTGTAATTTAGCAGCCGTAGTAGAAGCATTTGCCAAAGTGGAGAAAACCATTTCTCCAGTTTGCCTGTGTAGATCGATTTGATCGGCAGGGTGCACATCTCTGGTATGAAACTCAAACATTGCCCTTTTGTAATTGGTGATTAACTTTGGGTCGGGCACCTGTGCCTACAGAAAATCCATGTGCATTATACCCTTCTCTGTGTCGAATGCAGACAACAGTCTGTTCTGCACCGTTGATGTCTGTTTACAAAACTGAGCATAAGTACTGCTGGTCAATGTCAGATTCCTTTTCTTGATCAGATCATACTTCGAAAAAATACTCAACTTCGGTCCTCCTTTACTCGGCTGGTCAATTAGTGAGGTATCTGTCGGCTTCTTGGAAGAGATTTTAGACATAATATGATTGCTTCTTATGATAGGAAGTGATTGATCACCTTCCATAGCAGTAGTGGATTGGGTTTCCTTTTCGCCAGCCGTGTCAATTGTATGACTAGATTTTAGCCTTTTGGTGTGTAATTGGAAATCTTCAGCTGAGACTTCAGTGACGGAAGGTGAAGTATCGTTCCTAGGTATTTTCTCCTTGGGAACCTGTGGTGTAGTTGTTTGTGAGATAGTGACCGAAGGGTCCTGCTGTTCTATCTCTACTAGAGTGTTGGCTCCCATTCTATTTGATTTTCAAACTTTTCTATCTCAGGCTTGGGTGTATGAACATATGGAACTTTTTTATTCTTAACCCTCATCTCCGAAATTATCCCTCACGGATCATAGTTCCATAGGAAACTAACATGGAAATTCATTTCTTTAAAAAGTCTATCTGCTTCCTCCCCGACGCCTCGACTATTTCAGATGAAAGACCCTATTTTCCCTTTAATTATAAGTTGTTGTTTCTTCTTCAGAGATACAAAATGTATGTCATTTGATTTAATCATTTGCCTTATGTACTCTAGGGAAAATATCCTCACGGGAAGATACTTGGGCAGTTTGTATGGAGCTAGCTCGCATCCATATACTCTGATCTCAGTGTGGTTTTGGTAAATATACCAATCTCCAGTTTTTGCAAGGTCTGAGAGGTGTAAGATCCTCTGAATCTCCTCATTTATTCTTGGTTCTGGTCTGCCGCTGAGCGTGCTCACCACTGGGTGGTAAAACTGCTTGATAAACTGTTTGAAACTAAACTCTATGGAATTCCGTTTGAGCAGCGAAGTCCAAGATGTTACCACCTATGGCTTCCCGTTTTTGTCCATTTTCTGCATTGAGAAAGAGAACCTGTTCGGTTGAAAAAAATTGAACATGTAAGCCAGTATGGAGAAATACTGGAACATGCCCTCTGTGGTGAAATTTGAAATCTTCTCGTGAATACTGCTCGCCAGGAAAGTGCTGTACTCAAACTGAGTGGTGGGCCTTTCCTCTGTAGAGAAAATGGACAGAAAACCCAATATGGGTTCATGCACCCATTGGTCTAAAAAATAACCAAATAGAGAACAGAGCGATGAAATGAATTGGTTTCCCTTCTCTGAGATCAGGGAGGAAGGATACAAGGGGTTTGTCTTGGGGAGCTGAGCATCCTGTGGGAGGAAAAGCTCGAAAATCTGGGCTCTCTGAGGGAAATATAGTTTCTGGTACAACTCTATTATGACTTCAAGATTAAAATGAGAGGCAGATTCAGTTCTGGGTATCTGCATCATTTGATCAATGGCTTCTGGTGTGATGAAGAACATAGTTTCTCCTAATGAAGAGACTATGGTTCTCTAGTCGGGGAGGTAATGAGACTGGCATTTGAGGGCAAATTCAAGGAAATGGTGGACCTGTGGGAAAAGATATAGAGGAAGGTTGAACTCCCAGAGCCCAATTTCACCGCTCTAATCTAAGAAGGTGTCTTTGAGCCATGACAACAAATCCGCAAAGTCAAATACACACTTTGTATCTGCGATTAGATGATCTTTTTCGGCCAAGGGGATCTTGTCGAGGTCGACAGGGGGTTGGAGGAAAGGATTTTCCTCGGCTTCTGATTTCTTGGATTTTGGCGCCATCAATGTGAAATTACCTTCAATTCAAACAAAGCATTAGTGGGGATGACTGTGGTTATGGACGACTGACTGAATCAGAGAGAAGATAAGGAAAATTCTCTGGTGTGAGGACAAGGTAAGAAATGGGCGAATAAAGGAGAAGGGTTAGTTTTGAGCAAATGGATACTCGTTGGGAATGGGATACAGATCAACAGGCTAATAGATAAGTTAGCCTATAATAAATGGCCAATGGGTCTTTTGGAGCATGAGATGGCAGGTAAAAACGAATGACAAATACGACCGGGTGATGTGGAGGGTGTTGATTGGGGACTGGCCATGGTGAAAGGAATTGTAATGGGTGAACAGGGGGAATGGAACGACAAAGTTATGAGCGTGACCATTAGGAGAATAAGTGGAAAATGACATCATGGGGCGACGAGGGTGTGTCAGAAAATGGTAAGTGGTAAGTGGAAAAATGGTTTGCGATAAGTGGTGGGAGTTTGGAGCAATGGATTCCTGCCATGTTAGAGGAGGGGGCCCTCCAGAAAACCATTCCATTCC
>JASDQU010207677.1:11008-26009 GCA_032191745.1 Picea mariana | reverse complement strand
CTCTGAAATGAGTTCCTCCCCCTGGAACCCCTGCCCCTACTAGTTGTTCCCTGAGATGGTCGTGGACCTGTCTACGTCGTTGGTGATGAACAAGATGTTGCACTTGCTGCCATTGAGATCCCTGCGGTCACTGTCCTTGGTGCGACTCTGTTACCATATGGAGGTGGCCTTGAGACCCCTCCCCTGGAAAATGTCCTAGGGGCCTTCCCGACGAATCCAGGACGATGCGAAAATGTCAGTCTTGTACCCTCAGTTAAGTTCATGTGTTCCTCTGCATAACGCACATTTTCCACAGCTTCCGCTACCGAAGACGGTTTCCACATCCGCACCATAGCTCTGATCTTAGGGTTTAGCCCATAGACGAAGCGTTCTGCCTGTCATTGGTCATTATCCATATACGAAACATATTTGACCAATTCCATGAATCTGATCTCATATTCTTCTACAGTTCTGTTTCCCTATACTAAGGCATGAAACGCCCCTACCTGCAGTTCCTCATAATAGGCTGGCAGATATTTCCTTCGGAACCTCTCCTCGAAAAGTTCCCAAGATACTGTGTCCAGGGTAAGATGCAGTTGTCTTTCCAAGTTACCCCACCAGTTCAAGGCGCTGTCTCTTAACTAAAAAATTACTATCTTCGCCTTTGAGTTGGACGCATAGTCCCTTAAGGCAAAACACCTTGTCATGCCTTCCAACCACGCTTCCGCGCATTCACTGGTGCGACCCCCGGCAAACTCCGGAAGTTTGATCTTCTGCAATTATCGAGTGATGTCTTTGGGTGGAGGTCCTCCCCCTGAATCCCTTAACACTTCTGGATTACCCATTCCAGACGGTGGGGGTTCCGCTTCAGTCCCTGCTGGTTGTCGCCCCTTTAAAATCTCATTTATGGCCTCCAACGAGCGCAGTATGAGAGCTAGTTCGGGCGATGGTGGCGGCGGCGCTGGCGGTGTTGGCGGTGCCTGCGCCGATGCTCCCCTGCCTCGATTCCCTCGAGTCTTGACCATATTGTATGATTTTACCTGCATCAACCAAAGTTGTTAGGTTGAGTTCAAGGACGTTTCAAATTGGTGCTACTCAAACTAGAAACAGGGTTAGGCGTAAGTTTTTCTTTACTTGTCTGTAAACAGACGTTACTCTCTTTAGGGGATTGGCTAGGTTAGGATTAAGCATCTAAGATTGATTTCTTCGCCTAAGAAAACTGTTGACTCCCTTGCCCGGTAGCTACGCTAGCCTTGCGCCATACTCGCCAATTTCTCTAACTTACTCTCCTAGTGCGTATGTCGCCTCCTTCCCGCTTGTCCTAGTCTAAGTCCTTTAAACTTTTCGCTTACAACTAATTATCCTTCGATGCTTGACTCGTGAGATTTCCTAGGCGCATTGTACATATGCGTTGAATTGCGTGTCTCGGTGGTTGCAGGTGCGAGTCTTTAAGGATTGTAGAGTGGCTTTCAGCATTGGAACTTAGCGCTTGTGTGTTGTGGTTATGTATTACTTCCTGACTTGTGGTCGTATGATGTAGTGAGCCTGAGGCGATGCATTGAAGCTTAGTGTTTGACTTTGACTGGTGGAATGGAGTGGAGGGACTTGGCGCTTGGCTCGATGAGTTGTGTGTACGGTCTCGTGAGCTTGGCGCTTAGATAATCGAAGATTATTCTTCAGAATAGTACTTTGCTACTATTGATAATTAAACTATTTATATGTGAATTTATTTGTAAAAATGATATGTGTGGCGCGTTGGTGTTAGTGCTCTTCTTAAGGCGCCTCGCTTGGTGGGTGGTCTTGGGTTCAAAACCCATGGACCCTCTAACATTTAATTAACTTTAATTAAACTTACTAATTAAACTTAATAATTACACTTTAATTGAATCTTTAATTTGATTATATATATATATATATATATATAATATTTTTAAAATGATATTTAATTACACTTGAGAGAAGTTTTCAACATTATTTTTTTTAAACATTATTATATCAGGGTTAAAAAAATATTATATATATATTTCAACTTAAAACAAATTAAAAAATATATATATAAAAGAAAATTTAATAAATAAATAAAAAATATAATATTAACAACTAAAATTAAAATTAAGTCAATTTAAAAAAAAAAAAGTCTTTGAATTGGCAACGTGGGGATTGCATGAGGCCCACTTGCCCCAAGACTTCTAAGTCGGCAACATGGGGCTTGCATGTGGCCCACGTGCCCTTCACTCTCCTTTATTTGGAATAAAAAAATTACCATCTCTTTTAAACCCTAGACTCTTCCATTTCTCCCTCATTTGTTGTGGTTGTGCGGGGAGGTGTGAGGGAGCATGGCCGCCATGGTTAACCCTCTCCTCCATACTACCTGCAACTCGGGCATTTTTCGTGCTATGATTTAGTTCAATTCATTGTAAATTGGGCTTTTTTGTGGGTTAGAATTATTGTTTCTTGTGCCAACAGAGTGGCTTGAAAGCCCGACTGTTGTTATGTGCCTGCATTCTTGTTATTGTGACAATGGCGGGGTTTGAAGGTGTGGAAGTAGCACTGGAAGTTTGAAATTCGACAGTATCATGCTTTGTTGTTCTCTTCGTTCACGGGTTCGTGGGTTCTCTTCAATGAGCCAAAGTGGCGCTGAGAGTCTGGAATTTTTGGCGTTTTCATTCTTTGGTTTTGTTTTACATATATTTCTCTGACTTATTTGGAATTTGCATTAGCCGCCATTGTCACAATTTTTAAACGGTATCCTTAGTATGTTTTCTCTTTTTTTTCCTTAATATGACTATGGATATGGAATATTGTTTTCCTATAATGTTCTTTATCCAATCTTTTTTTTTTCATTTTCATTTATTTTACAGTATTTTCTGTAATAGTCTTTTATTCAAAGAAGCTGTCGGTGCATACACTTTGAAAGGTGTATCCTTTTTACTGTTATAACCTATTAAAAAAATTTCTCATTCTACATTTAGATGTTGATTTATTCTAATTTATTTTAGACATGAAAAGACTGCCAATACATACAATCCAAGAAAACCCTAGGAGACTATTCAGAAAATCCAGAAGAGTGAGAGAAGTAGGTTAATTACTGGATAAACTCTTTTTTTTTTTTAATTTTTCCCTTCGTGGGAATTTATGTTGATATTTATACTTAAGGTTGTTTTGGTCTGTTTGAAGACAATCCATAATTTCAGTTTTTTTTTAAATAAGTAGAACGGAGCAGTAAATTGATAAAAATATTATTGAGTATTCGGAAGCTGAGTTTCAGAACGAATAGCATTTCGATGGCTGGTCAATGCACTTATGATGATCCTGGTAATCTCGGGGCCCAACAGAGCTTGAGTTCTTCCGTATCTGCAGATTCCTAAGTGACCCGGAAATGAGAGCAAGCTCAATAGCTGAAGACATCGAACGAATAAGAAATCTGGTTTTGTTTTCTCCGCTATTTCTTATTGGTGAAGGGAAAGTTCCATTCACATGTTTTAGTAATGCCATTGACTCAAGAAGATGAAATGAGCGAACCTACCTTTTCTCTCTACCGCCAAGGGCAAGGGGCAAGCACGTATGCCGGCCGCAAAAGTCCGTCTTCGTTCCATCTCCAGGGTGTGTAGGGACCGCCTTGCGTTGCTTGTGCGCTGCTTGTGTTGGCGATTGTTGTATGTAGCCTAGCTGGGAGGCCATATGCACTACCCATCAAATGGATTTTGCCTTAAATGGATCAATCGATGTTGCAACGACTCCATTACACAACCAATCATCCATAGCATAATTTCGACTGCTAGAATCACTAGTTTGTGCCTGCACCTCTTGAATTGATTCCTATTAGCTAGTTTCAATAATTGATTGAACACTCTAATCATGGCTTTGCTTGATCGCTGGTGTGATCAATTTCTAGGTAAACCACGTACTGATAGCACATCCTTCCATCGATTTCTCCTTAATTAAATCATCGGTGGCTTACCTATAGCCATTTCTCCTTTAATTAGATGGTTCACGTAGGGAATAAACTTGTGTTGTGTGCTGTGCACGCTGAATTATTTGTTAAATCCGTGGGGAATACTCCCACATCCCACTTTGTATTATGTCTAGGCATGCTAAACCAAAACACATACCATATGTAGAGCCTCTGTTTGTTTAGGACTGCCTAGATTTCTCTTAACGGCCAGTGGTTTGGCAATGTATTCTAGGATTTAAATGCAGTAATCTTCTATTGGAGCAACAAATTGTGTATTTGCAATTTTTGGGTAGGCTCAGCAGAGAAATAGAGTTGCCTCTCAGTTTCTGTGTTTGTGTTTAAATCCCCTGCTGTGTTGATTCCTGTGCAATATTGGTCATTTTTTTTTTTTGGCAGATTTACTAAGGTGATTTTATAAGATTACATTGTCAAACAGAGGGTAGGGTAGAGCAGCCTTGTAACTTATCGCTTTTACAAATATATAGAGTAGATTAAGGAAGGAAAGTTGTCTAATAGAAAGTATAGTCAGAGCAGCTCAGCTGGATTGCGGATGAAGAGGTTGCAAACATTGTAGACCATGTTGGCACAAAAACAAAATCCTAGTGATGTGGGTGGTGAAGCCCAGGTTTCACTTTTGAAACCGGGCTCTGATACCATGTGTAGAGTCCTAACTCAATTAAATCCAAAATATTTCATACAATTAAACATAAAATTCTTTCTCATACATAAATAATTCATTAGCCATCATATGAGCATATAATATTCGACAAAATTTAAAATTTAACTACAGCATGAAAATAAGTTAGCAATTTCATAAATAAACTACCTGCTTTTGATGTTAATTACCGCTGCTCCGTTGATCCAATGCTGAAGTTGAAACTGTGTCAAACACTGCCCAAAACCGAGTTTTCCTCCCTGCTAGCTAGGAGCAGCCTGTCTTGCTCCCTAGCTCCAGGATACCCTAAGGATATCCTGGCCCCCGTGCCCAAAACCCCCAGCAAACCGGTGCCCCATGCTTCTGATTAACCAAAAACCCCCAAAACCAAACTCCTCACACCAGAGATTTCCACCGAAAATTCTCCCACAGAAATATCTCCCCCTCCTCAAAATGCTTCCCCCTCCAAAAGAATGCCCTCCTCGTAAAACTCTTCCCCATCATATCCTCCTTCACCGACTCTCCTCCCCTCATTAATTTCCTTATCTCCCGCTTTAATATCTTATCCCCTTCTTTAATGTCTTATCCCCTTCATTAATATCTTATCCCCTCCCGCATACGTAAAGCATTTAATTAAACAAATTAAAATTATTAAGCCCCTTAAATTTATTATCCATGTCATTAAATGTGATATGTAATTAATTAATTAATCAAAAGTTATAAACAATTAATTAATAAATAAATATTTAATTAATATTATTAATGCTAATCATTGTTTAATTAAAACCATATTAGGACAATTAATTATTTAATTAATTTTACTTAATAATCCCTAAGCATATATTCAACTAGGGTTGTTAAAGTATCCACTTGATTGATGTGACTTAGTCTAATGAACATTTGTGAACATGTATTATATTTTCACTTTATCTACTTTGTACTTTATTGTTATCCCTTATTTGTATCACTCATTCACTTCATTGTATATTGTTGGAACTAGTTTTTTTTCCAATAGAAAATTAGCTTAAAATTATATTAAGATATAATTTTTTTTACATAATATTATCCATGGCCAAGCCCAGTCTTAACATGACTGATAATAAGCTTAGGTAATGTAACAATGTTTGATTTCATACAGTCACTCAAGGAGACATAATACTCAAAAAAAAAAAAACATTAATGGTGCACACACTCGAGATGGTTATGATCATAACCCAACTAGAAACTAGAACAAAAACTATCTTGAAAAACTGGAAAATATATATTAGAACAAAGCCAGATAATTCATGGGTCCTACTCCTCCAAGTTCCCATAGATAATAAGATCTTTTGCCTTCAAACTCAAGAAGAGCTTGTTTTGAAAGTTGGTTTGCCTCTTTGTTGAATTCTCTGTAGATGTGGTGGGAGCTAATAGCCTGATTTTTTTTTATAAGATCTTTAGTTCTAATCTTCCAACCTTCAATAGCACATGCTTGGAGTTGTCCTCTATCATGGAGCCAATCTATAATCACCCTGGAATCACCCATAGCTTGGAGTTTTGGGAGGGATAGATGACTAGCTAAAGTAAGAGTGCCCCAAATACCCAAGAGCTCAGCCTTTGTATTTGTGCCTTCACCACTGTTTAGATGCCATCTATAAACTAAGGAGTCAAAATTTTTAATAACCCCCCCTGCTCCACATAGTTTTTTATCACTCTGAGCTGCCCCATCAAAAAAAGCGATAGAAAATCCATCGAATGAGTGACCAATCATTCTCTTATAGGGACGAAAAATTGTGTCGAAGGTTGATGCTTGTAGAGTCCCAGGATCTTAATAATCACATAATGAAAGGAAGGGGCAACATTTTCGAAAATAGCTCGGTTCCTTTCGTTCCAAATAAACTAGCAGATAGTAGCTGCAAGAGTTGGAGAGAGAGTTTTATCTTTAATCCAAATATTGAAACAGTCAGAAAGAGACTTACCTTCCCAATTCCTTTTTAGTTTTTGTGTAGAACTAGTTAATTGGGTGACATTCATGGTGTGAAATGATAGGTTGTGTTCTACCTATATTCAACAAGGTGTACCCATCCACTTAATTGATGTGACTTAGTCTAATTAACATGCATGAACATGTATTATATTTTTACTTTATCTACTTTGTACTTTATCCTTATCCCTTATCACTCATTCACTTCATTGTATATTGTTGGAACTAGTTAATTGGGTGACATTCATGGTGTGAAATGGTAGGTTGTGTTTTACTTATATTCAAGAAGCTGTATCCACTTTATTGATGTGACTTAGTCTAATGGACATTTATTATATTTTTATTTTATCTACTTTGTACTTTATCCTTACTCCTTTTTATTAGTCATTATCAATATCCTATATCCACTTTATTGATGTGACTTAGTCTAATGGACATGTATTATATTTTTACTTTATCTACTTTGTACTTTATCCTTACTCCTTTTTATGTGACTTAGTATTCCATTTTGTGTGACTTAATCATTACCCTTATCTATATTGTTATCCTTATCACTCACTCACTTCATTGTGTATTGTTGGAACTAGTTAACTTTGATCACTCTTGCAAAATTTTATAGTCCTAGATATGAGATCATAAAATACAAGATATGTGTATACCTTTAACAATATTAACTCATACTTATGTATTTGTCCTTTTTTTTTTTTGTTTGTTTATTTTTATGTATTTTTCCATTGTTGGTATTGTGCTTATGTCAATTGATGTGAGAGCCTTAAGATTATGACCTCTTTAGAGTTTTACAATTTTAGTCTTAGATTTTTTTCACTGAAAAATTGAGTGATTTACATGTGCATTAACACCCTCCTCTCCTAATTTTAGACCATTAATACACATGTAACTCATTATCACTCAATATTGTCTTAATTGTTCTCACTGAATATTGTCTTAATTTTTCTATGTGTCTGTACATTTATTTGCAAGGTTTTCTACAATTTATCTACAACCACAAATTATTTCTCAGAATTGACAAAATTGTTGGTCCTTTTGACTCATTTTGCTGGTTTTCTATTGAGCCTTTGGTTTTCCATTATGTGCATGTAACCCACATATCATTATTTATGTCTTAAAAAAAACATAAAATTTTCTTTTAAACCTACACTAAGTAGGCTCTACATAATTCTTTTAAGAATCACCATGTCAATGTTTAATCTCCCAACATTATTGAACTCATAGAAAATCAACAACAAAAAACTAACTCTTTAGGGAAACCTTCATATGACAACACCATGAATTTGCACAAGGTAATAAGAGTTTCATACCCCTTCACTACCCTACACTATGATGGAAAACAAGATGACCATGTTCCATACCCTACACTATGGTCTCTAACAACCATATGATACAATCAACAAATTCTCACCCCACATTTTTTTCCATGCCTCTTACAAAAGCCATCATGCCCTAACTGAATCTCACGAGCCAAAACAACCTTAATTGTAGTATATTCCAATGCATATTATTTTACAAGAACATACTTCAATGCCATTTTTTCAAGTTTCCCACACAATTGAGATGCATCAAACGATCCCAACTCCATTTCATGGATAGGCTACAACATTGGAGAATCATGGTTATGGCATAATGCTGATATATATGGGGTTGAATGTATATGTAATAGGGGGACCACATGTGCAATGGGTGAGAATATGCGTGTGTGTGTGTGTGGAGGTCTGTAGATTCATTACTGAGACATGAACATAGGATTTGGATATATGGATACACTTGGATTATTCATCCACGATTCTCCTAATGTATTAGGATTTATTGTGTAGCTCATCTCTATTATCTATTTGGGAGTTTTTCTCCATGCTCACATTTAGTGTATAATGTATTTATTCTATATTATCGTGTTATTTTAAGGTTTTGGAATATAACGTTTGGTATCATAGTGAACGATCGTAATTATTTTTCTTTCAAAAGAGTCATCTTACAATTTTCTCTACAATTGTTTTTAGGATATTGTGATTGCATGGGAATTATGGCGATGAGAACAAAAGAGAGAGAAGTATATTTGCTTAAAATTTAGAATTTGATTCCCTATAATTGTGAAGTTGTAGGCCATACAAGTTAGGGCTCTCGTCTATTCTTGAAACTAAAGAAGTGGTTTCAGTAAAACTATAATATTTGAACCTTTGAAGGTTGAAATTGACTGTCACTTATGGAATTGGAAATAAGACAAACCATGGTGTTTCATGTTTAAATTTTGGATTTTGAGTTAAAAAATTGGTTGTGTGGGTTCACCCCCTAATAGGTGTCAAAACCAACAAGTTTTGAGAAAGTCATCATAAATGTTTCTTGGTACGTCTTGGATTGTAGGACAATTTATGAATCAAGGCTTAAAAAGGCACGTTAACTTAAAATTAACATAAATTTTGATTGGAAGCTTCGATTGTTAAAATCCGTTAGAATGATGAAGTAAAGGGGAATATATTAGTAAATGTTTTTGGTGGACTAGAGTAAATTTTAAAGGTTTGGGGAGTTTTTATTTGAGGGACTAAACCTTAATTCTTAAAGGAAAAAAAACTAATGGAAATGCCAAAGTTTAGGGGAGTTGAGGATGGAATTGAACGTAATGAATAGTTGAATATTATAAGGTAACATTCAAATGAGGTTTTAATATAAGTGTATATTCGTATGATGAAGCTTATAAATTGTGGGATAGTGTTGATTTGTAAACCCAATATAACTGCACATAGGAAGAATTTGAAAATGTATTATCAAATAGACAACTAAAGGAAATAAATTCAGGTGGGTTAGCTTGAGTGGTTGAGTGTTGTGAGTTCCAAGAAGGAGCTCTTGGGGTCAAGTCCCCAGGCTGGCTACCTCTGTAGATACTATTGGGCCTCACTCGATGTCTCCGCTAGGTTAGGTTGCGAAAAATGCAACTGGTCGATTTACCTCCCATATCATTCTCAAAATGAGGGGAAATACCTAGAGGGTTTCCCGAGATGTGTGTTCCATCGAAAAAAAAACCCTAAAGGGAAATTATATACTAAGAGGGTATGAAAAAAAATAAAAATGAATGGAATACATTAAAAGAATAGCTTATGGAGAAGTGTGATGATTTGTCTAAGATGAAATCCATTAATGAAGCATTACGCAAGTAAGAAAATAAATTGAAGTAAGAAAATATTAGCAAAGGAAAGAGTCAAAATGATGAGCAAGGGAAGAATTGAAAAATAAAGTCGAAGAAATCAAAAGGTTGTGTAAGCATAATCAAGACCTTCTTAACGATGTTAAGAATCTACAAGACCTAGAATAAAAAATGATGATCATACTACCAAAATAGTTTAAGAGAATACTACCAAAAAAACATGAAGAGGAAATTTGCAAGAAGGTTGTAGAATACCTCAATATTGATGAGACAAAATTAAAAATACAATACAAAATTGAAGAAGGATGTAAGAATGTGATATGTGACATGTCACATAATATCTTCAAAAGGATAAAAAAGACAATGTTTGAGAAGGTCACAAAAAATACTTGAAGGAGTTGAGCTCCAACTTAAGGATGTACATGTCAAATGATGGTTTTATCTCAAAGGCGAGAGTAATCAAAGATCAATCCAATAGGATAAAGATTGACATTATCTCTAAAAGAAGATTGATGTCATGGGTGTGCAAAATGAAGGAAAAACACCAAAGGTGGAACCATATTGACACCTTCATTACCAATAAAATTGGTGAGAAAGACAAGACAAGAAACATCAACATTACCAAAAATAAGATAAAATAATCAACATTATTCATGGAATTAGGCATCAAGGAACAATYAKGCAACTAAATGTTATCAAAGATCAACAACTACAACAAATTGGAGAAACTACAAGAATGGATGGAATGAGAGGATTAAATGAATCTATCAARGTTTCACACCGAAWAGAGTTGAATATGGATGGATAGATAATCGACAATGGCAACAAGAGAACATGAATATCTGGAAAATCTTATGAGTTGGTTTTATCACATGTAAAACCCTTAGCTACGAAGCTTTGAGGACACATATTTTCAAAGAAGGGTAGTATGTTATGACCCTACTAAGGATATGTATAGGGTTGAATTCATATGTAATAGGGGTAGGCCTATTAGGGGAATCACATGTGCAATGGATGAGAGTATATATATATATATATATATATATATATATATATATATATATATATATATATATATATATATATATATATATATATATATAGAGAGAGAGAGAGAGAGAGAGAGAGAGAGAGAGAGACTGACTTATGATGTGGATGTATGGATATACTTGGGTTATTTAGTGGAGGTTCTCATAATTTATAATGAGTTATTTTCTAACTTGTCATTATTTTTTCTTTGGGAGTTTTTTTTCACACTCATACTTGGTGTACTCTATATTATGATGCTCTTTCAAGTATTGGTTTCATAACAATCATTCAAAATTTATCTCCACATCTCCACATCAACACCTCAACTTTTCCTTCCTTCAATGGTATTATTTATTTTTGTCCATTTAAAGTTGCTCTCACAGTCTTTTATTCCCTCAATGGTTTTCCAAACAACTCTCAAGAGTTTTTTACTTAAGTAGGGACGACAACTGCATTACATGATCCTTTATATCCTCCTCCCATGTCAAATAAGGATTTACTCAACTCTTTGATCCCAAAAACCATAGCTATGAAGAAGAACAAGCTAAACCCTTTTGAATATATCTCTACTTTATGTATTTTCTCTTGTTCATTGTCCTTGTACCACAATGCCTTTCCTTCATGACTTTGAGCATGCTTCTACTAGTTATTTTCTTAAGCAAGGAGACTGCCTAATTGTTTTTTCCATTGATTCAAGCACTTCATATTTAGTTAGTATATTGTTCCATACAAACACCCATAGTACACAAAGACCAAACACCACTTCATATTATTTTAAAGGTGTGTACCCCTAACTAAAATAGAAAGCAAGGACATTTTCCTCTAAGCAAAAAGGAATTGATAAAACTTAGAACTAGTGACCCTGTATTATATATGTACTTTGTCTATTTTTTATTATTACACTTTGTATAATCTATTTTTTACTTTATTACACTTTGTACATTATCCTTATCATTATCTATCACTGGCTTGATTGTATTATATGAGATAATTAATCAAATTTTATCACTATTCCACAATTTATTTTGTTTTCTTAAAAGACAAATGTATGTACAATATATATGTATAGTTTTGAGGATCTCTTTTCACATTTGTATACTTGTCATCATATGTTTAATTATATAGATTGTATTATATAAGATAATTAATCAAATTTTATCACTATTCCACAATTTATTTTCTTTTCTTAAAAGACAAATGTATTGTATTATATGAGATAATTAATCAAATTTTATCACTATTCCACAATTTATTTTGTTTTCTTAAAAGACAAATGTATGTACAATATATATGTATAGTTTTGAGGATCTCTTTTCACATTTGTATACTTGTCATCATATGTTTAATTATATAGATTGTATTATATAAGATAATTAATCAAATTTTATCACTATTCCACAATTTATTTTCTTTTCTTAAAAGACAAATGTATGTAAAATATATATGTATAGTTTTGAGGATCTTCTTTCATATTTGTATACTTGTATCATATGTTTAATTATATAGAAGTTATAATTATATAGTTATGGATTTATGTTTAATTATATATAAGTTTTAAATTTAGACATTCAATGAGCATGGAGCAAATTTAAAGTCAACTGTTGACTTTATCCATGCATCTTGGATGTCCCTAATCTGCAATCAAGATAAGGATGCTTAGTATTAACGAAGAAGGCAATAACGATGCAGTGATCTGGTGACGAGAACTTGAGACGTGGCAATAAAACCCTTTTTCCTTTTCCGTTGTACTGCCACGTGGACCAGGCGTACACTCACATATGGAATGGAATAGAGAGCTGTTGCCAAACTCAGACCGTTGATGGAACTTCGTCAAGCTACGCTCGATATAAGAAAACGTCTTCAGAGTATTAAAACAATTTTATAATTGATTAATTGTTCTTAAAAATGTTACAACTTCATATCTGAAAATTATATAAATTTGTAAAATAAAAGCGGAAAGTTCGTAAAATTTTTAAGAGTAATTTAAATTTTATATGTTTTATTTTTATTTTAGTTAGTTATTATTGTTGAAATTTAACGGTAAATTAATTATTGATTATTTAAATTTTGTTTTTAATGTAAAAATCAATTCAACATTCTCAAAAACATTCATTACACCTAAAACATATAATCTTAATCATTAAACTTTGAAATTTCATTCATCTTTTAAAAATTTTAGCAGAATTTTAATCAAAATTTGTTGGTAAAAAAATATCAAAAAAATTTAAAAGTTAAAACATTTTAACTATATCAAAATTTTGTAATATAAATAAGGAAAATTGGTAAAAATGGTTTTTCCTAAGTACAAATTGCAAACTTAATAATACTAATACAAAATGAAAAATTTAAAAGCAAATAAACTAAAATAATAATAAAATAAATTAACTTAACTTTGATTATTAAAACATTTATATTTAAAATTGTTTTTGACTTTAAATATTTAAAGAATATAAAATTAAAATAAATTTAAGCTAATTATTATTAAAATAATAACTACTATTATCATGAAAGCTACTCCCTTTTGGACGACTTAGTTTAGTACGTACAATTTCATTAAATAGATTGTATAAAATAATGTTTTAATTTGTGTTTATCTTTAAATATTTAGTAAATAAAAAATTAAAATAAATTTAAACTAATTATTATTATAATTAAATAATTAAAATAGTAATTAATTAAACAAGTAATTAATATTATCATGAAAGCTACTCCCTTCTCGACGACTTAGTTTACTACGTACAATTTCATTAAATAAATTGTATAATTATTTTTATGTAATAGTAAATTTGTTTTTTAAATAAAATAGTATTTCTTTTTAAAATTCAGATAAATTTGTTTTAAATTAATAAATTAGTGTTAGATTTGGAGTATAAGTTTTTCCAAAGATCTTTCTGTAAAATATAGAATAATTTTTAAGTATTAGATAGTGATAGTTTTTAACATTAATGATTGAGTTTTTGAAACTTGGAATTTTTGGAACAACAATAATATATATTAAACAAATTTAGATTATAATGATATTTTAGATTACAATGTATGGAGATAATGATATTTTAAATCTTATTTTAATAAAATTGAAAGTCAATCCACAAAACATTAATCTAGGATAAAAGTACTCCTACTGCAACAATTACAATATTGAAATTAATTTAATTTGTACTAACTTAACTTGTACTAATAATTATATAACTATATTTAATACAATATTAAAACTTTAATATACAAAAATTTGATTAGAAAATGAGAAACAAAATTGAAAATACATATATAAAATTTTAACATCTTTTTTAAATTAAACTTCACATATAGAAACTTCAAACATCTTTGTAAAATTGAAACATTCTTCTTGTTCTAATTGGAAAAAGCTAAATAGTACTACTCTTGTAATATGAAAATACAATTAAAATCAAGGAAAACATACATGCATTAAAAGTTTTTCATATCCATAACTACAAAATGAGTAGTATTAAATTTTTTTACTTAAATAATTTTTAAAATAATATTTAGTATATTTATAGTGATATTTTAAGTAAATTTAATGAAAATATTTGTAATAAATTATGGATTTGTAATAATGAAATAAAAATATTTACATTTTAATTTAATATGAAACTAGTTTACAAGCTCCCATTTCTTTGATGTTGAAGTTTCCAAAAAGCTCCCCAAGTTTCAAAAACAAGAGACCTTCTCACTCTAGGAGCCTTCCTGTGCAACTATGAAAATTTGTAATTTTTATTGTTTTGATAACATAAAATTCATTAAAATTGTATTTTTAAATTTAAATAAAAAATGGAAATTAAATTTAAATTATTAACTTATTATAATCTTTTTTTATAAATTAAATAAAAATGTTTTTCATTTGATAAAGCAATATTGCATGGGTATAAGTTTTAGGTATTAGAGAGTGATACAAATCAACATTAATTGTGTTTGAAATACTTTGGGAGAAGTGAAAGTCTTATAAATATTACACATTGAATCAAATAAGTTTTAGGTATTAGAGAGTGATACAAATCAACATTAATGATTTTAAAATTATATAAGAGTTTTTTATATTTAGATTTTAGAAGGTTGAAGATGAAAAGCACTTTCTCTTAAAATACCCATATTAAATCTCATTTTCAAAATATTGATCACACTACCAACCTTCCTAATCTCTTAACTCAACAAAAGTATGGTGATCTTGGAAAGCTTCTCTTAATGCTTTTCGAGCACAGAAACAAAATTCTAAAGAATCACAAGTAATCACTTACCCTCTTAAGGTCC
>JASDQU010207676.1:20550-34088 GCA_032191745.1 Picea mariana | reverse complement strand
GGCGCGCACATGGGTGGCATGGGGTGGGGGGGTGAGAGCCATGAGCCATGAATAATGCTTGTGTCACTCATGTTCCATGTTTGAGGCCTAAATCCACCACATAGGCCCTTTAGAGTGTATTTTTTCCTATGTGTGGCATATGGGTGCCAATAGGATGTTTTTGCATACCAAGGATAGGTCTTTAGGCCTAGACCATAGTCAAGGAAGAAAACAAAGGGCCTTTGTCCCTAAATGAAACTTCTAGGGTTATGGTCCATGAATAAGGAATCAAACCACACCACTTTCCCTCTAAATGGGATCTTTGGTTTCCTAGTATGATAGGAGCATCATTGAGAGATTGTGTGCATTGTAATGGGATTTAAGGCTGAGACAATGGTCGAGGGAGGAAAACATAGGCCTTGTGACTAATTAATCATATAAGTTTCATATGTCATTAATGAGGATTGGAGCCACAACACATGTGTAGTGTCTTGCACTTTTTGTGTATATGCATTATTTATGAATTATAACAAGAGCATGTAGAAGTATAGGGTGCACTATGTATGTTTATTAGTGTACATGTGAGGTTTACTTGTGACAAACACATGAGTAACCCTTGCATATACACAATAGTACTAGGATATCAATAGGTGTATATTGTATGATGATATGCATATTGATTGTTAGAAAGGATTGCATGGGGAACACAAGTAAATAATTTGTCTATAAAATAGGGAAAACTAATAAATGGTGTACTATTAAGTAAATTGGAATTAAATTAACTAAAATAAGTTAGTGCATGGGGATAATTACATGTATGGAAAGGGAATTATTACATGGTGATTTTTTCATGGATGACAAGTGAATTCATTGATTCAATCGAAAGAAACATTATCTCAATGGATTTTGCAGGGAGTTTGATGAGTATTTTTTTAGTGGTTGCATGTCAAGGTAGTTAATAACTACTAGTTATGATGATATTGTGAGGTTGAGGCAAGGATTTTCTATTGGTTTTTACTAATATTTCTAATATGGTTTGAGGGGATGGAGAGAGAGGTAGAGATAGTTATGTTTCATATTTTTATTTCTTGATGGATCTATGGCTGTAAGCCTTTGACTAAGGGGTAGGTTGGGATGAGAGTTGTCCCCCAAATTTCTATTGCTAGTTATGAAGCTGCTTGGAGCTATGGATGGATTCTTGGATGAGAAAGTATTGTTAAAAAAATATTTTCTCACTATAATTGTTTAAGTTATCTTCAGGGACAAGTATTCTTCTCGACCTTCCTTCTTATATCCTCTTTCTTTTCAAAAGTCATTAGAATAATATATGAGTATTATTATAGCTATATATATTAGGTGTAAATATGCTTTTGGCATTACAAAAATGTAATTTACTTTGTGGGAAGTTATGGGTATTTTGATGTAGCATCCAATGAATTGTAATATAAGGGTAGGAATTAGAACCTTCCCTCTAAATGAGATTTTCATCCTATGAATGATATATCCATACAATTAGGATATTTTTCACATAAGGGATGGTTCTCGAGACCTTGACCATGGTGAGGGAAGGAAATCAATGATATTATTCCTTAAGTGAAGATTTTAAGGCTTGTTGAGCCATGAATTAGTCTATGAAACACCATACAAGTCCTCTAGAGATGATCTTGGCCTCAAATTGGGACATGGGCTCCAATTTATGCACTAGGGATGGGTCTTAGGGTCTTCACCTTGGTATGGGGAAAAATTCAAGGGAATGAAGTCGTAAATTAATCTTATATGGATATTCTCCATGAATGTGGCCTCAAACCACCACATAATCCCTCTAAGACTGTTCTTTGGCATGCATGATGGATATGGATTCTAGCATATGAATTTGCAGGCTAGAGATGGATTTTCGGGTATTGATTATAATTGAGGGAGGAAACCAAGGTCATTAGGATATAATTGAATATTATAATAATATGGGCCATGAAGGAGATCTTGAACCACTAACAATTCCCTCTAGAGGGGTATTTGTCCTCCATATGGGATATGGGAACCACTCGAAGTTTTTTCATGACAAATATGGGTCTTAGGGCCTTGACCATGGTAACATCATAACCATTAAAAGGTTTATAAACTATATATGGTTCTTGATGCCTTGACTATGGTACAAGGATAAAAACTAACATCTTAGGGCCTAAAATATGATTTTATGTCTCATGGACCATGCATAGGGTCCCGAATCACAACACAAGCCCTATAAAGAGAACATTTGGTCCATGAGTATAATATGGATGCCATTAGAAGGTTTGGAACACAAAAAAATCTATTAGGGCCCTTCCCATGGTTTAAGATGTAACACTAGCATATTATTGCCTAAAATATGCTTTTAGAGATCATAGAGCATGGACATAATTCCTGTAAAGGGGATCGTTATCACATGAGAGTAATATGGGTGAAATTATGAGGATTTATGCACTATGGATGGGTCTAGTATCCTTGGCCATTGTTAAAGGCTGAGAATGAGTGTATTAGGGCCTAAAATATTACTTTTATAGCTCGTGGACCACACAAAGATTCTAAAACCACCACATAGGTCCCATAATGAGAATACATGACCTACAAGTTTCTTATGGGCACCATTATGAGGTTTTTCACAATGGGTAAGGTTATATATGTTTAAATACAATTCAAGTATAAAAGTTAATGTTGTAGGTCATAAAATATGCTTTTAGAGCTCATAAAGTATACATAGGGTTCCAAACCACAACAACAATCCTATAAAGAAAATATTTGGTCCACAAGTGTAATATGGGGAGGTGAATAAGTATACAATAATTTTTACTTTATTTAACCATTCATCAATCTATCATTAGTTGAGAAACAATAATCACATATAAACTCAAATCACATTGCACAGAGTTTAACATGGAAACCCTTATGGAAGAAAACCACAAAACGTATCTTTATAAATGTATGTAGGAACCAACCTACTGTTACAAAGATTGTAGGCACCAACCTATTATTACAAATATTGTAGGAACTAACCTACTGGAGACACCAATCTCCTTAGTTGAGAACCAATTCAACAATATGTAGGCACCAACCTACCAGAGACACCAATCTCCTCAAATGAGAACAAACTAAATAAGATATGTGTAGACACCGATCCATAATATTCATACACATAATACTTCTGACTTCACCTCCATGCTTCATTCCATAGACAATCCTTCAGACCCTAGAAATCATCACAGTGTCATTCCTAAAATGTAATCACTGACGACAACATCCATTGACAACAACATCCACTCACAACAACATCCACTGATGGAAACATCCACTCATGACAACACAACAAAATAACAACCTCATAGTAGTGCACATGACAACATCACAACGTTACGACAATATCATAACCTTATAACATACCTTGAGAATAAGAAATACCTTAAGAGAATCCCTTAGCCTATCTTGCACACCAAAAAGACACCCCAACACCTTTAGTGCATCTCAAACTTGATCTCTTTCTTGGTTTCCCTAAAAATGTGAAATTCTATCTTGTATTTATAGCAATTATGTCCCCAAAAGACTCGTTGAGTCAACCTCAATTTTATGGTTGGGTTGTCAGACGAAAAATATTGTATCTCCTCATTCTTAGGGAGTTATAGGAACTTCCATATACCATTGGAAAGGCATCAGAATAATCTTTCCAACCATGTAATGTGTGCTCCCATTTGAGTTAGGTATGCAGGGTAAAAATTCCTTCAAATATAGGGATCCAAATTGACCAAAAATAATACTTTCAACAATCTCCATCTTGCAATATTTATCTTGGACATCTGTAGACTCTCCATATCTTTGACATCAATGACAACAATATTTCCAAAAATCATTACAAGGTTTTACACACCATGAATTGGTATAAAGGCCATGACCATGGTCCAATCAGGAATATAAACATTTAAAGGCATAAAATATTCTTTTATGACTCATGGACCTTGCACATGATCCCAAACCAACATAGAGGCTATACTAAGGGAATCTTTGGACTAGACTGTTATTTGGTCACCATGATGAGATTTAGTGAAACATTAATGGGTTTCAAGGCCTTGTCCTAATAGGTACATGGCTGTATTAGGGCATAAAATATGTTTTAAATCTCATGCACCATGAACACAGGTCCTAAGCCAACATATAGGCCTCGTAAAGGGATTCTTTGACCCACATGAAGTGCAATATGGGTGTCATTAGAAAGGTTTGGGCACCATAGATGGGTCTTGGGGCCATATCCATGGTCCAAGCATGATAATAAATCTCTTAGGTCCAAAAATATGTGTTATGGGTTCATGGACCATGAAAAGGTTCCATAACCTCCACAGATGCTTTATTGAGGGAATATTATTTCCATAAGTGTAATATTTGTGTCATTATGAAATTGTTTTCACTAGGGATGGCTTTTTGATCCCTATACACAAAAAAATAAGTATCAAGACATTTCTCATGGTTTGGGAATGGAAACTTAGGTCATAAGACCTAAAAACATGCCTCTATAACGAATGAACCATGCACAGTGCCAGGTAACCTCACATCTCCTATAATGAAATCTTGGGCTTACATGTGGGATATGTGTGCCATTACAAGGTTTCATGCATAAAGTATGGGTCTTTGGGCCCTGAACATGGTTTAGGGATTATTTAGCTAGAGCCTTAAGAATTTTATGAATGTTTTAGGGCTCATAGGCTATGAATGAGGTCTTGAACCACCACAAACCTATAAAATGAATGTTTATCCTATGAATAACATAACATTTCATTGCAAGGTTTTGCACACTAGAAATGGTATTGAGAACAAAAATAATTCTAATAAATTTGGTTCTAGGGATTAAGGTGATGCATAGATCCTTATACCACGAAATAGGTAATACAAAAGGAATGACACATTCATTGCCTTGTTAAGTGCTTTTAGGGATTAATTATGCAAGAAAACCGATAGGTTTATATTAATTATTTAGAAGCACTTCACCATAAGCGATAACATTAATCATCAAAAGTATTATAACAAAAATGATGTGGTGCTCCAATGGTCCAAAGAGAAAGAAAATGATCCGGATTTAGGAGCAAAACGAACTGATTAACATGCTTAATACAATAAACATAGAGATAGGAAGAATAACACAAATATCTAGTGAACAATATCTTCTATTAAATAATGAAATAGGATGAAAATGTAAAATTGCAGAAATGAAACTTGCTCGAATGGTGGTAGCTATCTCTGAGAAGAGATGTGGCTGCTACGCGCATCCGTCTGAGTAGAATGGCTTAAAATGAGGCTCCAAAGTGCTTTTACATATTACTCATGAATTCCAAAACCCTAGACATCCAAAAACCTAACCCTAGAAGGTGAAACGCCAAAAGTCATGTGGGCCCTATGGGTAAGTTGGTGTAATTTGGTACCTCAACTTCCTAGGGTCGTAACTTTTGCATACGACCTCTGTTTTAGGCGTGCAATAAGCCATTGGAAAGGTATTGTAGAGAACTACACATTTTGTTATCAGACTCTGACTCCATTTATAGTATGATTATGGTGAGTCAATAAAACAACGTTTAGGGCCACAAATGCCCTTGAAGTACAACAAGATGTGATGACATGAAAACATACAAAATAAGCCAGTTGCATTAGGCGAGAGGCCACCCATATCCACCTGGAGAATGTGTGAGGCTTCAGACAGCCCCAGAAGTGTAAAAATCACAATTATAAAGCAATAAAAAAAGACATGATGAATAAAAAATGGACAAAAGGATCCAATTGGAATAGGTGGGTGACCACCAATATCCACCTGGATCAATCCTCCCCCCTTAGGAAGCAATGGTCTCCATTGTGTAGAGTTCCTCCATTGGGTGATGAAAATTCTGTTGGATTTGTCCCCAAGTGAGCCACTTGCCTTGGTGTAGGAGTTTCCCTGCCTTGACAACCTGATAAAGTTGGATCCACTGCTGGTGAGTGTCCTTGATCTATGTGTCCACTTTCTAATCGGTGGATGCTTATTCCATGCAGTCAGGGTTGAGCTCTGTTGGTTTCAGTTGTTTGACGATCTCAGAGGTGTCCAATAATGGTGGAAAATATGGCCGAAGGAGGTCCACGTTGAATATTGGATGTAGACCAAGGAAGGGTGGAGTGTTGAGCTCAAATACATTGCTACCCACATATTTGGTGATAATGTAAGGCCTATAACAAAGTGGGTGAAGCTTTCGATGGGGCCCAACAAGATGCTCCTTCTGCAAATGTAACTAGACTTTGTCGCCAACCTGAAACGGGTGTGGTACCCTGTGTTTATCATGGCGCTACTTGTACTTAGCATTGGATTTCTGAAAAATCTCCTGGACCTGTTGGCACATGTGATGAATCCACTCAATGAATCTAGTGGCTTTGTTGACCATGGACTGATAAGGGGAAGAGTATTTTTGTGCGGTGGTAAGAGGAAGTGAAACATCAATGGGTCCCAAGGGTTGGAATCCCATACCCACCTGAAATGGGATATGGCTGATGGAACTATGGAGAGCCCTGTTGTAACTGTGTTGGACATATGGGAGACTCTCATCCCATGTACGGCGATGCTTAGAATTGTACATGCGCAGGATGTGCATAATCATCTAATTGAAGACCTCGGTTTGGCCATCGGTTTGAGGGTGAAAAGAAGTAGATTTTGTGAGCTTGGTGTCCAACAAAGACCAGAGACTTGACCAAAAGGTGTTGAGGAACCTGTTGTCTTGATCGGATATGATGGTCTGTGGTATCCCAAAGTGAACCCAAAATCGTTCGGAGAAGATATTGGCAGTATCTGTCGCTGTGAAATTCTTCTTACAGGCTGTGAGGATGGACATCTTCGAAAACTGATCAATGACCACAAACACACAATCATTTCCATGCTTGGTGGATGGAAAACCAGACATGTAATCCATGGAGATGGATTCCCATAGCTTCTCAGGAATATGAAGAGGGGTGTATAAGCCTTGCTTCTTGATGGATGGCTTGGCAATGACACAGGAAGTGCAAGATCTGATATACTTGTTGACGTCCTGTCAAAGTTTTGGCCAATAAAAATGTTTCTGAAGAACGACCATAGTTTTCTCTATGCCAAAATGTCCTGCCACTTGACTGTAGTCGGATTCCCAAATCAATTTTGCACGATCGCTTGTAGGAACACAAAGATGGCCCAGGTGGCATAAGAGTCCATCCTGAATGAGAAAATCAGTGACAGTGGCTCCTGCACCCAAGAGATAATATGTGGTGGCGAAGTCCCGATCTTGCTGGTAAAGTTGGGGCCACTCCGATGTTTCATGTCCACAGGAATGGAGCACAATGGTAAGTGCATCCACAAAAGTCTGACTGAGGAAGTCAACAACATGATTGGAGATACCTGTCTTATACTTGATGTTGAGATGGAATTGTTCCAGGTAGGTGGACCACTTTTGATGGCGGGCATTCTGCAATTTCCCCTGTGTCTGTATGAACTACAGAGGCTTGTGATCAGCGTGTATGATCGTCTCCGTCCCCAGAATGTAATGTTTCTATTGATGGTAGGCTTGTACAATGGAATACATTTCCTTGTCATAGGTGGGGTGTTTTCGGACATTATCGAAGAGTGTCTCACTATGGTATGCCACTGAATGCTCATGTTGACTGAGAAATGCACCCAAAGCATAGTCAGATGCATCAATATCAATCTTGAATGGTTGTTGCAGATCGGGCAAGGAGAGTATTGGAGTTGAGCACAAATGATGTTTCAAATCTTTGAATGCTCATTGTTTCTCCTTCCCACACATGAACTTGGCCCTACCACCTCCCTTGGTCACCTGGATGAGGGCCCATGCAATATGGGAGAATCCCAACACGAGCTGTCAGTAAAAATTGGCGAGTCCCAAGAAGCTCTGAAGCTCGGTCAGTGTGGTCGAGGCTAGCCAGTCATGGATGACTTGGACCTTAGCTGGATCAACATGTACCCCTTTCTCATCAATAATGTAGCCTGGGTATTGGACCCTGTTCATGCCAAAAGAGCATTTTTCCAAGTTGGCATAAAGCTTGTGCTACCGTAAAGTGCTCAAAACCTGTTGAATATGTCACATGTGCTCCTCCCACGTTCTACTGAAGATGAGGATGTCATACAAATGTACTGCCACAAAGGAGTTGGTGAAGGGTCTCAATACATCGTCCATCAACCTCATGAAAGTGGTTGGTTCATTTGTTAAGCCAAAAGGCATGACTAGAAATTCGTAGAGACCTTCTTTATACTTGAAGGTTGTCTTCCAGACATCAATTGGTTCGATGAGAACCTGGTGGTAGCCAGACTTTAGGTCAATCTTACTAAAGAAATTTTTCACCTTGAGTTGGTTAAGAAGGTCATCAATCCTAGGAATGGGGTAGCAGTTCCTGATTGTGATTTTGTTTAAGGCTCTGTAATCAATGCAGAGTCACCAAGTCCCATCCTTCTTTTGTACTAGTAAAATCAGGATTTCACAAGGGGAGGAGTTGGGTATGATGTGCCCCATTTGAAGAAGCTCTTGAATTTGACACCTGATTTCATCATTATCTATCAGCGAGCATCGATAGACTGATCCACTAGGTAGAGGTGCATCGGGGGTCAGATCAATTGGATGCTTGACTTGGAAGTGTGTCGGTACCCCTGTAGGTGAGACGAAGATGTCTATGTATTCTTCCATGATCCCATCCACTTTCTTCTACAGCAAAGAGAGGTGTTGTGTAGAGGCCACAGATGTGGCGGCGACCTTCTGCTT
Source organism: Picea mariana (assembly GCA_032191745.1). NCBI lineage: Eukaryota > Viridiplantae > Streptophyta > Pinopsida > Pinales > Pinaceae > Picea > Picea mariana. The sequence continues at coordinate 25,332 of JASDQU010207676.1, read as the reverse complement.
ACTGTGAGCACGGATCACAAAGAAGATGAACTTCCTGGTCTGTGAAATGACCTTACTGCATTGCTTAGTAGAGATTAAAGAAATAACTATAGGTGGTGCTGCCTATGGGATCTTGTACAATTGTCTACCCAAAGTAATAATAACACTGTGGGGTATAGACTCAAACAAAACATGACGCTTCCAAAAATATGGTTATCCTAAAATAACNCTCTTCCTTGACGAAGCTAATTGATGTTGTAGGGCTGCGGGTGAGATGTCATTGGCAGGTTCAGCCACTTGACGACCTCTTCTGAAATCAGGTTCTTCTGACTACAACTATCGACAATGAAATGAATCGGACCCCCCTTGACCCACATCTGTGAGTGAAAGAGGCATTCCCCTTCCTCTGGTTCTTCTGGTTCACTTGGTCAGACTTTGGTGGTAGCAACCATGGCACTGGGTTCAACATCGTTAATCTGCTTCCCTCCTTGAGGATTTGACTGAGAATCAGAATCGACCTCTAACTCGGAAGCCTTCAACTCGGCCATGAGGGATTGCTTGGAGCAACATTCATCCATGTTGTGCAAAGGAATTTTATGGTACTCACACCACTTTCCCATGTCCTTCTTCACCTTCTCGTTTCCCTTCGTGTGTTGCGGCTTGGACGGATTGTCCTAAGGGTGACCATCTCAACTTGGTCCCCTGCTGTGTGGGTTGGGGTTTCCTTTTCCCCGCTTCAACTGTGAGGGGTTTGCAAATCCAAACTCTCTTCGTTTCTGCTCAATCTTGATAGCGTATCTATAAGTTGTGACCAATGAGGTAATGCCCAAGAACTCCATTTCTGTTTGAATGTATATATGCAAACAACCGCAGTATTTGAGCACCAGATGATGCTCAGAATATTTGATACCCAATTTGGTGCATAGGGTATGCAAAATATTGGTGAAGTATGGTACTGTCTAGTCCCTTTCTCATTGTAGGGTGGTCCATCTGGTGTACTGGTCCTCATAGCTTCCAACAGGGTAGTATTGTTATTTAATGGCATCCCAAAAGGAATCCCATGCAGGGGCCACCACAAAGATTGCATATTCCTCCATGACCCTTTGCTTAGAGTAAGTATCCCACCAGTCTTTAACATGGGGAACGACCTTGAGGAGTGCAAAGGTGATCTTCTCCCGATCGGAAAAATTGTGGACCGAAAAATATCCTTGAGAAGATTCAACCATTTATCTACAACATCCGCATCTATCGGTCCTTCAAATAATGAAATATCAAAATTTACCTGTACCTTGAAGGGGGTTGCATGGACTCCTGATGAAGATGCTTATCCTGCGGGAAACCATCAAAGGATCTGCATGAAGTTGTCCATCATTTTGTTCGTTTGTCACATGAGGACTTCCTCGAGCAACATTTTAATAGGATCTTCTGCTCCATCATATTTATCTTCGTCTCCCATGGGTTTTTGTTGGGCTCGACGCGGTCGATTTGGTAATTGCTCAATTGGTTCAAGTCCCAACTTCCTATACCCAGATCTTGTCAAGGACATGAACAAAGAAAAATAAATAAATAAATGAAGAGCAGACCGCTCTAATACCACTGATCTGGATTTAGGTGAAAAACAAACTAATTAACAGACTGAATACAATAAACATAGATATAGGAAGAATAACACAAATATCTGGTTAACAATATCTTCTATTAAACAATGAAATAGGCTGAAATTGTAAAACTCCAGAACTGAAACTTGCTCGAATGGTGGTAGTTATCTTTGAGAAGAGATGTGGCTGCTACGCACATTTGTCTGAGCAGAATGGATTAAAATGAGGGTCCATAGGGACTTTACATATTACTCATGAATGCCAAAACCCTAGACATCCAAAAACCTAACCCTAGAAGGCGAAACACCAAAAGTCATGTGGGCCCTATGGGTAAGTTGGTGTAATTTGGTACCTCAACTTCCTAGGGTTGTAACTTTTGCATATGACCTTCGTTTTAGGCGCGTGATAACCTGTTGGAAAGGTCTTTCAGAGAAATACACATTTAGTTGTCAAACTTTGATTCTGTTTACAGTTTGAATGTGGTGAGTCAAGAAAACAATGTTTAGGGCCCCAAAACAACCCTAGAAGTACAACAAGATGTCCAGACATGAAAACATACAAAATAAGCCAATTGGATTAGGTGAGAGGCCACCCGTATCCACTTGGAGAATGTGTGAGGCTTCAAACATCCCCAAAAGTGTAGAAATCACAATTATAAAGTAGTACAAAAAGAGGTGCTAAATCAAAAACGGAGACAAGGAGCCAATTGGAATAGGTGGGTGGCCACCAATATCCACCTGGATTAGAAAAACTTAAAAAAAACATTACTATTCTTGGAAGGATAAACTTGTGAAGGAGGATCTAATTTTTGTAGTAGTTTCAAATGAAGCATAAACATGGACGCTATGAAAAATGTGTACATTATGTGAAATTCAAATATCTTTAAACATAATTATTTTTCTTCTTTATGATTAGGTCTCTTAGGATTTAGCTTTGACATGTTAAACCAACATATTTGGATTGCATTAAAAAAAACTCACTTTTTCAAACATATAAAATACAATTTTTTTTTTCTTAACATTATAATTTTTTATTACCTTATCCATTTAAAAAAATAATTTTTCATATATATATATATATATATATATATATATATATATATATATATATATATATTTATTTATATTTATATTTCTAACAATCTCATAATACTAAATTAAAATTTAAAAAGAATTACATCCATTATATTTATAAAAAGTACAACATACAATTTTTAAATTTTTAAGAAAAATAGATTCTCATATAATTATACTAAACTTCCATGTACACAAAAATAAAATACTATTATATAGTTAATTTGAATTTCTACATATCCTCTCCATGTACATCATATTTATACAAATAATATTATTACATGAATAATTTAAATTTCTACATCTATTCTTCCTTATACATCATATTTTGATTCGCATTATATTTATACAAACTTCCATATACACAAAAATAAAATATTATTATATAGATAATTTGAATTTCTACATTTATTCTTCCTTATACATCATATTTTAATTGGCATTGCAAGTAATTTGATTCATTCTTCCATGCTAATAAATGATTTTTCTTCCAATTTTCATTATTACTCATATAATATGAAAAATCTCGTAATTGTGTATTATTACTCATAAAACCATTTCATTTTGACATGTTTCTCATATTATGAGACCTATGATTGATATTGTCTAGATTCATTAAAAATGAAGAATAATGATGTTTTGCCTTTTCATTTTAAAAATAACTCTTTTTTTGTAAATATGTTTTTATATAATTGCTTCACTCTTTTCTACATTTTCATGTGAATTCATTGACTAAGAATGAATATATAGATACCGAATCCTCCGAAGGGAAAAGTGAAAAGCACCGGTAAGTCAAATCCTAAAACAATCCCTAAAACTTTGAACTTACAGTGTTGTTATGTCAATTCCTAAGCCTTTTTCTAAACTTATTACAAGCTACAATCCACTAAAAAAACATAAATCAAAACCATCAAAAAACAATTTTTTCTGCAACACGGAGTTTCATAGATTAAATAAATCCAATCCTTACACATACCAAGGGGGTTTGTGGGAGATATGCTATCATCCAAACGAAAAGGGCTTGCCTGCATGTTTCTTTTGCTTATTTTTGGTCTATGTAAAATTTTAAAAAAACTAGACGAGGTTAATTTTGAAGTTCATATGCATGTTTGACCTTATATAATATTTTATTAGGTACATTTAAATATTCATCATTTAACTTAATTTTGCACATAAAAGAAGTTTAGTATCTTTACTTTCTTTGTTGGAAGATTGGTTGTTGTCATTGATGTCAATCCTAGTCATGGGTTTTGGACCACAAGATTGATGAAGGTATTTGGACATGAAGGAAAATGCACATGCAGATACAACACCCATGGATAAATAGTATACATCATGTTGTTTCCGGTGGTATGTGGCATGTCACATGGATCCTCATGGTTGAGGAGAAATGAATTTTTGAAGATGACAAAGTGAATTGAAGAAGGAAGTACAAGTAGGCCCTGAAGATAATTAAAGAAAATAATTACAAAATAAGAAAGTGTCAGGTCGGCCCTAATGTTAAAAGAAAGTGACATAAATTGTATAAATAAACATAATTATACATTCATTTGATACAAGTCAAATTTTAGAGGAAATGAGAAGAAAAGAAGGCTGGATTTCAAGGGAGGATGAAGTCTTTTGGTGATGTGTTCTAAGGTATGTTATTTTCAGGTCATCTTACCGTTTTTGCTATAAATTTTTTTTCTAGAACAATTTAGATGGTGAAATCGCTATGGTATTGAGAAGACATATTAAGGTACCTTTGGTAAAAATTTCAGCTCTTGATTCACTATAATTATGGAGATACACTCTGTGGAAGATAGGGTTTGTGACCAGTCCTGAAGCTAGTTAATAAATAGGTGTTTCGGGTAAAACAATCATAACTTCTTCATCGAGAATCAAAATGAAGTGGGACAAATTTCATTGGAAAGAGTATGGAATTTAGTTTCTTGTATGTGATTTTCATAATTGGATGTTAATTATTGAGCGCGGGGCATTATGTGCAAGTTCACTCTCCTGAATAGACCAAAATTGAATAAAGTCTACCTTTCTTTCTATAACCTCTTTTTGGGGAGGATTCAAGGAGTGAAAATTGGAGGAGTTTCAGAGAATACATTGAGTAATATTATCTATAGGATCAAAGTACTCTA
>JASDQU010207676.1:0-18894 GCA_032191745.1 Picea mariana | reverse complement strand
CCTCTTGGAGGTTTATCCCTCCCTTTACATTTGGAAGCTGTAGCTACCTTTGGAAGTCATTACTTCCCTTGAACAATAACTATTGATTATTTCTCATATATTGTGCATGGTGTATTGTGGTGTATTGGTGTAACTCTTATACTATTGTTCATTTCTCATTGGAAAGTATAAGTTGAAAAAGGTTTTAAATTGTACTTGATACTGATTCACCCCCCTCTCAGTATCAACATTCTCCTCTATGTTTGTTACATTTATTTTTGGACAATTATGGAGATGTTTTTATTAGGGCAAGTGTCTTTTGCATGCATTGTATTTAGGGAATGCATGTGTGACACTTAAGTCATGGTTTTTGGATGTTGAACAATTATTGTTTTGTATATATACTTCGATTTTAATGTTTTTTGTTAAATCTAATCACTTTTGATGATGATAATTTTATTAAATGACTATAATCAACAATAGAGCAAATGATGATGATAAACCTCTTTAGAGGTTTTCTGTCCACAACAACATATGAAAGGCTAGGATTGGATATGTTGGAACAGGATTAAGGAGAGCACATTGATCATGAGATATAGGAGGACCAACTGTAAGATTATGCTAGCCTATTTTGTATTTTCTATTAACATTCTTTAAATGAGAAAACTACAATTCATGACTTTATGTTTATAATTTCTAGTGTAAATGTTAAAACACGTTACATTTATATGTCTATATTTTGTTTTTCTCTAACACACACACATAATCCAAGTCTAGATTTAGAAGAAAAGGAGGAGGATGGAAATGATAGAGGAGGATCGTTTTTCTATAGAATGAGCATGATAGCAATGGAAAATCAAGAAGATCGATGAAGTTATAAAGGTAAGTCCTTCTCACACCATCAATAAATACTCACATAGGAGGAGGGGGAATTTTGTAGCCCTAGTGTTATTTCTATTCAAATTGTTGGCCATGCAAGTTCATCACACATCTGGATCTCTTGGAGACAATCATTCGATGGTGGTAAGTCGACTAGGAGAGTCAACTGAGCAGTCAACTGATCGGTTGACTAAGTATTCAACTAGTTGGTTGAGTCAATCAACATAATCAATTGGTGGATAGAACAAGGTAGATTTCAAGAAATATATTAGGCACCTTAGCCCTTGTGTGTGGACTAGATCTTCCCCACTTCAAGGGAATTGGTTACATATTGGTGCTATAAAAGGATGGTTCTATGAGTCGATTTTGTGTGTGTCCTAGCATAATTTTTCTAATGCATTTTGATTTGTTCTTCATATAATGAGCTATGCTAGCTTGTTCTTAAGTGTTGTAACAATATATCTCAACACCACATCTTCTTGGAATCATTAGTTGTATAATCTACCTAATTCCCTAGTTCTCCAACATGGTATTAGAGATCCTTATTTGATACACAACTTGTTGTCTATGGGTCTTTTAGAGGCTATCATTTAGACATGTTCTTATTAACTTAGCTATATTTGGTGATTGACTCAGGGTTTTGAATTGTAGATTCTATATCAAGGATTATATCTATAGATCAACATCATGTGTTCCATGGTAGAGACTATGATATTGAATGGCCAAAATTATGGAATATGTCACAAGATATGGAGACTTTATTAAGGTGTACTTGGTGCTTTGGAAGTTTACAAAGAATGTGATCCTAGATCCAAAGGATCACTAGTAGAAGTTTTTTAACGATGGAAAGAAGGATGAGGCTATAGGATTTACTACCACCTACATTTCATGTGATATTTTCATTCATATGAGTGATATCAAATATCCTCATCAGGTCTAGAGATAGCTAAAGAATTTATTTGTAGTATACCTGGGGGGTAGTATGATGTACCTAGGATATGCCTCTTAGTAAGAAAGAAGGACCCGCATGGGAAACTAAAGAAGTTCTCGAAAATTATGAATTTGAATCATAAGCAAAGTCTACAAAAAGACATGAAGAAAATCCCCATGAAGGGCATAAAAAAAAAGAAGAAGTTAAGGAGATTAATGTCTTAAAGGAACCACATGTTGAAGAGTCCAAGTCAGACCAACCAGGAGATAAGGTTCTTGTATATCACCATCCACACTAATTGGAGAAACAACAATCATCAAGGAAAGAGCATGGGCATCAACAAACTTATTATATACCAACTTGGCACCCAAACATAAATCAATCAAAAGATACATGGTGGAATAAAAACAAAGCATGGATATATCATGGCACAACAAGGAACAATTAAATTCTAGGTCAAGGTGGAAAACCAACAGTTGGATCCCATGTTCACATCTCACTAGGATGGATCGAGGATCATTCTTGGTACCATTTGGCTGCATTGCTTAGTTGATCATATTGTATGGTTTCTTCCCATGTTTTGAGGATGAAACATGCGAAGGGGGATGTAATGTAGTATACCTAGGTGGGTAATATGGGGTACCTAGGGAGGTACCCAATGGGAACAAAATTAGATATGTGATTATCTATTGTTATGTATGGAGGCCATTTCTAGTCAATAAATCCCATGAAATGGTGTGAACAAAATACATGTGAGAAGGCTTACTAGAAGGTTCCACCTACTAGAAGCTTCTTTTTCTAGAATGTTCTTAGGAGGTAGATAGTATTATATAAGTATAAACAATGTATTAATAATAGTGAACAATATTGTAAATGTATCAAGGATTACTTGAGGAATGGTATCCTTCCATAAGGATTAATATATGGTGTTACCCTACCTCAAGGGTTTTCTTTACAATTTCTTGTGTTTATTATTTAATGTGAGTGATTTAGTTCTATCTTATATTTTTAGATATGAGGTATATAACACTATTTTATAAGAAGAAAAAAAGTTAGGTTATGCAGATTGAGAAAGAGTTGATCTCTTTGGACGCTCTCTCTTTTGAAAGAATTGAATATTATTTATCTTGTGTCAAGGAGCTGCAATTGAATTTGATTGAATGTGGAAAATATTTTCTAAACAAATATGGTTATGTCATTGAAACAATCCTTATGAACCCGAAGAAACCCTATGATTTATTATGTTCAATGTATTGTTCTAGTTGGCCTTCCAAAACAGAATATGTTAAATATTATACATTTTCTACTTTCTAGGTTTTCTAATTGTGAAGTTTTCACAAAGAACCTAGCTAATAGAAAATGAACACACAAAGATTGCGAGAGAGAAGAGAAGAGAGTAGAATGAAAAGAATTGTATTAACTATTGATTTAAATGGTAAAATACATATGATATACTCTACATGGCTAAGTGAAGTTTCCATAATAGTGATCTAGAGAGATCTAGTCACTCACTGACATAAACCGTTGTAATATACCAACTAGTCCTAGTTAATTGGTCCATGCAATCACCAGTTAATCGAGTCACATGTGTGGAAGTGAGACAAACACATGAAATCACAAGATATTCAGTCTCTTGGCCACATGCATAAGAAATGCGCACTCCTAGTGAAGAAACCGAGGTGAACATGCAACTATTGCTAATAAAATCTAGGTCCTCATTGCATGATTGACTTCCACTTTTCTAATTGAGGTGTAACTAACTCTGAACTGAAGAGGGAAGGCTAATTTGTAGGCAAATATTCTCAAGAAAGAATATTCTCATCTATGGAAGCTCCCTCACAACCTTAGGAAAAGAATTACCTAGGTGAGTGTGTAATATCTCCAACACCTCCCCTGAACACTACTAGGGTGATACAGGAGGATCTCAGTCGCCACCTACCTTGTCCAACTGGCTCAAAACAGTTTTTTGGCAACTTACTATTTTTAGCAGTTTTTCAATTCTTGAACTTCTGGGGACATTTTGAGGGCCTAAATGATACTTTTTCATGATCATTGATCCCCCTAAATGAATCTCCTCAGCAATACCTTTCCAATGAGTTATCATGCGCCCTAAACGAAGATTGTATGCAAAAGTTACAATCCCAGGAAGTTGATGTACTAACTTACCCCAACAGGGCCCACATGACTTTTGGCGCTTCATCTCCTAGGGTTAGATTTTTGGATGTCTAGGGTTTTTGAATTCATGTTTATTGTAAAAAAATCCTTCATAGCCTCATTTTACTCATCTTATTTTGAATGAGCGCAGCCTTCACATCTCTTCTCAGAGATAAGCTGCCACCATTCTAGCAAGCTTGTTTTCAGTTTGCATTTTATAGTTTTCAACATATTTATTATTTAATAGAAGTCAAATTTTACTGTATCTTTGTTATTGTTCATTGTTTCTCAGTGTTAATATTATAAATTTGTGGTTTCATTTCATTCTACTCATAAATCTAGATCAGTGGTGTCAAAGCAGTCTGCTCCTTGTCGTTTTTTTAATGCATGTCCCCGACGCGGTCAAGGTATAGAGAGTTGGGTCTCGAGCTTGTTTCTCTTGAGGAAAACTGCTCTCGCACACCCAAGAAACCGTCCATGGTGGGAAAAAGGAAATATTACAACATAGGAGATCCTTTCAAAATGTTTCTCGAGGAATCCCTTGAGCAACAAAGGAACGAGATGATGGACAACTTTGCAAAAATACTTCGACAATTGCTAATAAGCGACGCATCCACCTCAATTGGAGTATCCACCCCCTTCAAGGTACATATCAATTTTTATATTCCTATATTTTAAGGTAAAATGGATGCGGATGTCAAATATAAATGGTTAATCCTTCTAGAAGGGTATTTTTCTATCCACAAATTCTCCGATAGAGAAAAGATTGCATTTACGCTCCTCAAGGCTGTCCCCCATGTCAAAGATTTGTGGGAGAATTTCTGTGAGAAAAACGAAATAGAGGGATCCACATTATTTGTAGTTGCACCCACTTGGGGTTCTTTCAGGTATGTTATTAAGGAACAATAATACCTTGTTGGAAGTTATGATGACTTGTATACAAGATGGACCATACTGCAACAGGAAAGAGACCAAACAGTGCCATAGTTCACTAATATCTTCCATAACTTGCACACCAAGCTGGGTATCAAAGATTCCGAGTGACATATTTTGCTCAATTAGCACGCTAGTATACATATATACATCCAGACAGAAATAGATTTTTTGGATATCTCATCCTTGGGCGTAGCCTATCGATATGTCGTCAAAATCGAGCAGAAGCTGAAACAAAAGACGCAACAATTTGGGTCTACGAACCCATCACAAAATAATAAGGGTAAGGGCATCCCCAACCCGTAGAAAAAAGTATGGAGAAAATATGGGAAACCTTAGGACAACCATTTCAGGCTGCAAGGAAATAAGTATAATAGGAAGACGAAGAAAGATATCGGGAAGTGGTGCGACTTCCATAAGAGACCCTGACATAAAACTGTCGATTGCTGCTCAAAGAAGTCATTGGTGGCTGAGGTAAAATTCTATGAATCAGATGTGGGTTCCAACTCTGAGTTAGAACCAAAAAATGGGAGACGGACCATTGATGCGAAACCCAGTGCCACTATTGCTACCACTAAGAACCATCCTGATGAACCTGATGAGACAGAGGAAGGTGAGCACCTATTTCATTCATAGATGTGGGTAAAAGGAAATCCACTGCACTTTATCATTAATAGTGGTAGCCAGAAGAATATCATATCAATAGAGGTCTTCAAACATCTATCCCTACCGACAACACTGCACCCACATCCCTACACCATTAGATGGCTCCGTCAAGGAAGTGATCTTCGCGTCAGCCAATAGTGTCTCTTGTCGTACGAAATAAAGCCATTCAAAGATGAGGTATTGTGTGATGTTGCTCCCCTTGAATTTTGTGATGTTCTTTTGGGCCAACCTTATTAATGAAAATATCATGTTGTATATGAGTCTAGGTCTCGCAGTGTTATTACTACTTTGAACAAGAAATTGTATAGGATACTCGAGGTAGTCCAACCTACCCCAACAAAAATTTCCTCATCTGATGGGGGAACTCAATAAAATGGATACCATTTCTTCCTAAGGGGGAGGATTGATCCAGGAGGATCTCGGGAGCCACCCACCTTGTCTAACTAGCTAAAAATAGGTTTTTGGCAACTTACTATTTCTAGCATTTTTTCAGTTCCTGAACTTTCGAGGTCATTTTGAGGGCCTAAAAGATGATTTTTTGTGATCAGGAACCTCAATGATTTTTTAAGGATTTGATTGATCCCCTTGAATTAATCTCTTCATCAATACCTTTCCAACAAGCTATCGTACACCCTAAATGAAGATTGTATGCAAAAGTTATGACCCTAAGAAGTTGATGTACTAACTTACCCCAACATGGCCCACATGACTTTTGGCACTTCATCTCCTAGGGTTAGGTTTTAGTATGTCTATGGTTTTGGAATTGTTGTTTATTGTAAAAAAGGCCTTCATAGCCTCATTGTACTCATCTTCTTGAGAATAAGAAAAGTTGTCACATCTCTTCTCAGAGATAAGTTGCCACCATTCTAGCAAGCTTGTTTTTAGCCTGCATTTAATAGTTTTTCAGCATATTTCTTATTTAAAGAAGTGAAATTTTAATGTATATTTGTTATTGTTCATTGTTTCTCTATGTTAATATTATAAATATGTGGTTTCATTTCGCTCCACTCATAAATCTGGATCATAGGGTGTACATGATGAATGGGTCTCGACAAGCAAGGTGATGTTAAGTACCCATTGTACAATGCATATAAGAATGAAACACTAAAAAATTAGAGGAAAGAGGGAAAAAATCATGGGAAACCCCTCCCCTCAAAGTACAATGCATCAAAAATAAATAAAGAAAGATAATTTCTAATTAGTTTTCCATCACTCCAAAACAATCGCATAGGAAGTGGAACTTATGCCTAGTAAATGTCTTGGTGTAGATGTATACAGTGTGTTCACTGGATGGACAGTATTGAAAATGAATCATCCTATCATGTACCAATTCTTTGATGTAATTCATATGGATCTTGATGTGTTTGGTCCGTTGTTGTTGCACTGGGTCTTTGCAAAACTTGAAAGTACTATGTTTTTCACACCAAATGACAGTTGGATGATGAAACTAGATGCTAAGCTCGACGAGGAATTTCTGAAGCCAAAGTGACTGAATGTTGAAGTTGACCTCTCCTTTGCACTCAGACTCTGCTAACAATAGAGAAATAGATAAATTCTTTTTTCTTGACCAACAGATGCGACCAGAACCCAGACTAAGCATGTAGCTAGATGTGGAATTGTAATCTATGCTATCACCAGCCCAATCAAAATTAGTGAATCCTACAAGATCCATTACACAACCTACTGCATAATGGATCTCATAACCTGTGGTGCCTTGAACATATCCAAGGATGCACTTTGAATCCTTCTAGTGTAGCTCATGCAGCTCCTACATGTACCTGGAAACTACCCCTACTGCATATGAGAGATCTGTCCAAGTGTGGGTAAGATAGAGAAGGATCCCCACAAGATATTGATACAAGGTGTTGTCCACCACTGGTGTATCCTCTCCATTATCAATATGTACCCTAGATAGAAAGGGTGTGGTTGCAAACTTACATTCGATCATGTGGAATCTAACTAAGAGATCCTGAGCATACTTAGTTTGAGATAGCTTGATGCCTAAAGCATGATGACTAATCTCAAGACCAAAGAAATAGTGCAGTGGACCCATGTCCTTCATAGAGAACCTATCATGAAAAATGTCTTTGAAGGAAACAATTGTTGAGGTCAAACTTCCTATGATTAGGAGGTCATCAACATAGAGAACGAGGATTAGAAAGGATTCTAAGGTCCTTAGCATGTAGACATTCAGATCTGATTTACATCTAAAAATGTGATAACAGAGAAAGTAGGCATCCATATTCACATACCATGCTCTAGGTTTTTACTTGAGGCCATAAAGGTAATTCTTCAGTCGACATACTAAGGATGAGTTGTGAATGAAATCATGTTTCTACCCCATGTAAATATTCTTTGAGAGATCCCCATGAAGAAAATCATTCTTCATGTCCATCTGGTGAAGTTCCCACCCTCGGGCTGCTGTAATGGCAAGGACCAATAAGATGGATTCCATATTTTCTACAAGAGAAAAGGTATCATCATAATCTATCCCGTGGATCTGTTGAAAACATTTGTCAACCAATCTAACCTTATACTTTCTCACTTGTTCGTATGTTTCCTTCTTTGTCCTATAGACCCATATGCATCTGAAAAGCTTCATGTCTAAAGGAAACGGAATCAGATACCAGATCCGGTTCTCAAAGAGAGATTTATACTACTCATGCATGGTAGCTTCCCAGAAGGGATTCCTTGCAACCTATGCATAGGTTTATGGTTCTGAAGATAGAACCATATAGAAATACATGGCCATCAATGGTTTGGTAGTTGTGAGTGCATAGGAGGATCCTCAAACTGAGACCTTGTACTCCTCTAATCTGCTAGATCACCCACATCTCTCATGTTGCCTATAGGGTGGTTTGTGCCCACTTGGGCATATGTGGTGGCTCAACATCTACATGCTCATCATATTCCAAATCAGATTTAGAACTCATATATGAACCATGATATAAGTGAGTGGGATCATCATCATTGATATATAGTGTAGGAAATGGTATAGAGATATCTTCATGTGGCTCTGATGTTGCATGCAAGTGAGTTTACTCAAACTGAACATTGTGCTCAATGATGATCCTGTCAATAGAGGGATCAATTAACCTGGAACCATTCACACTATACAGATATTTCATGTGGTACCTTTTGTATATATTGATTTCATCTTTTTAGAAGGTATGCATGCCCATGCGTGTGATCCAAATATTCAGAAGTGGGTGACTTACGGTTTGTTGCTTCTCCATGCCTCAAATGGATTCTGGTCCTTGAAAAATCTATGAGGATATTTTTTATAAATTTGGTTAGTATAGTTAAGTGCCTCAACCCAAATCTTGGGTGGTAGAGATATTTCATGCAACATACAAGTGACCATCTCCTTGAGGGATCTGTTCTTCCGCTCGGCTACTCCGTTCTGTTGTGGACTGTAAGGTACTGTGTGTTGCAAATATATAATTTCCTCTAAAAAAAGATGTTTGAAATATCAATTCACATATTCCCCCCCATTGTCTGTGTGGAGTATTTTGATTTTTCTCCTAGAATGAGTCTTTGCATATTCTGTGAGTACAATGAGATGGTAAAAAAAATCATACTTCTTCCTGAGAAAATACACCCAACTATATCGTGAGAAATCATTAATAAATGTAAGCATGTACCTTGCTTTGTTAATGTATGGATGAGGAAAGGGTCCCATAAAATCACTATGGATGAGCACCAAAGGAGAGAAGGCACTCCAAGCCTTCCCTCTCTCTAACTTCCCCTAGGGATGTTTGCCAAGAATGCATCCTTGAAAAACTCCTTTGGAAAAATGTATGTGGGGAAAGTCGGTGACAATTTCCTATTCTCATAGTTTCTAAATGTATTTGAATTTTATATGGCCGAATCTCTCGTACCATAATATAATAGTATCATCAACATGCATCAGTATTAAAGAAGAATCGGATTTAGCAATGAACTGACTGAAAGTATACAAACGATATTGGTGGTTTACCTCACTAACAACAATCATGGAGTTATCACACATATCAAATATGGTTAGAGAATCAAGTGTGAATTCCACCCTTTTTCTTGTACAAGAATGTGTTATTTGATAAATAGAGAGTAGATTCACATAGAGTTTTGGAACATGAAATAAGTTCTCAAAAATTATGTGTGGTAGTTCTACTCTCCCTTGGCCAATGACCTCAACTGGGGTATCATCTCCCATGAGGATGGGAGGACCCATGCATGTATAAATAGAGGATAAAACATTATTTGTTGCTGCCATATGGTGGGATGTGCCTGAATCTAAGATACATGCATCAAGAGAAGAGTTAATGGAAATAAGTGCATGATATTTACCTCACTTGGCTTGATCTTCCGGCTTCTTCTTGGAAGCTCCAGGAATGTGATCTTTGGGGTTGTTCTTCTAAAGAATATGCACCATATAATCAATTTGTTTCTTCATGCACATGGACTTGGGATGATAACTATGGTTGCAATAACCACATTCGGTCTTCCCTTTCTTTCCTTTTCCACATTTCGAACCTGAGGAATCATCGAAGGGTTTGGAGTAACCTTCCTTGTTTGGCTCTGCATGCACCTTTCCCTTGCCTTTTTTCTTGGTCTTCAAATTGGATGTGTTGTTTCTCTCATGCAAAACAAGTGCATGTGCATTGGATCCCTTGATTATCCCCATCTTGATGAACTTGTCTTTCTCATGCATGAGGTTTTCAATAAATTGATCTAATGTTGGTATTTTCTAGGTAGATCCTAAAGTGAATTTGTTTGTATGGAAAGATGAGATGAAAAGAGCATAATCCAGATCACGTTTTTCCATAATAGAAAGGATCAACTAGGTTTCTTGAGTTGATTTATCAACACTGCATATCTTTAGATGAAGGAGGAGGGACTTGAACTTCATAAATAAGTCCTGAAAGTTATCAAAATTCCTTAGATCTAAGGAATTCAACTTGACCTCAAGCATATGACCTCTCATTTTGTCCCGTTTGCGAAAGAGATCCTCCAAATTTGTCCAATTCTCATCCAGTCTGGTACAATATTCAATGTGAAATGAAATCTTGGGGGAAATATACACACATGGGAGGTTGTAAGCCTCATCCATGCAGTTGAGATACCTATTCTTATCGAAAACAGAAGTGGGCTCAATCTCTATCGCCATAGTATTCCGGTACAAGCCTCTGCATCTTAGCCAATGCGTAATTTTCAACTTCCACTCGAAATAGTTATGAGGCGTGAGAAGTATTTCTGATGAGTAATCCATCTTCTCTTACTGCATCTTCCTCCCGTACCTGCAAATAGAAATTCTTATGTGATTTCAACTAGAAATCAAGGCTCTGATACCATGTGAATTTTTCACAGTGAACCTAGCTAGTATAAAATGAACTCACAAATCTTGCAAGAAAGAAGAGAAGAGTGTAGAATGAAAAGAATTTTATTAAATTTTGAGTAAAATGGTAAAATACACATGATATACTCTACATGGCTAAGTGAAGTCACCATAGTAGTGATCTACAGAGATCTAGACACTTATTGACATAAACTGAAGTAATCTTCCACCTAGTCCTATTTAATGGGTCCATGCAATCATCAGTTAATTGAGTCACATGTGTGGAAGTGAGAGAAACAAATGAAATCACAAGATATTATCCCTCTTGGCCAAATGCATGAGATATTCACACTCCTAGTGAAGAAACTGATGTGAGAATGCAACTTTTGGTAATAGAACTGAGGTTTCCATGCATGAGTGAGTTCCATTAGTCTAATTGAGATGTAACTAACTCTGAACTGAAGAGGGAAGGATAATTTGTAGGGGAATATTTTCAAGAGAGAATATTCTCATCGATGGAAGTGCCCTCAACATTGGAATATCAATCTTAGGAAAATAATTACCTAAGTGAGTGTGTAATATTTTCAACTCTAATTAGGGCATAGGAGAAATTTCTTGATGAAGGGAATTTAGAGATCAAGAAATAAGCTCATTTGTTGAAAGGAAAAGGTCAATATAATTACAAAGAAAGAGTTCGATAAGGTATTTCATAGAATTGATCGACTACTTTGGACATAATGTGAAGAAGAATCATGATGAGTAGAATTTGACTAATAAAGGAAGAAAAAAGAAAACCTATTGTTATTATTGAAAATTGGGACATACTAAGAAGGCTTGATAAAGCAAGATTAAAGTTCTAAAAGAGTAGATCAGGAACATTGAAGGAGCCATGATGACTGAAAAATTGACCAATGCTCAACATTGACTTCCAAAACATAAGGTAAACAACTACACATTTTCAATTCGTACTTTTCAGACCATGCATGCTCACACTTCACAAAGTGGGTGGATAGTTTACTCTCGTTGTACACATTATATGGCTAAAGATTCTTCTTTATTTTCTTCCTTAAGTGAAGATACCAAAAATAAAATATTTGTAGTAGATGATTATGCACTTAATATTATTGGTGGTGGAAATATCAAGTGTTATAATGGTGTAATCACTAATGTGTATCATATATCATCCAAATTAAGTGTCAATTTGTTACAATGATTAGGACCTAACCTCCCTAAACCCTCAAGTAGGTAGAATAATATGTTTTCTATGTAATGAAGGCCAATATTAGTAAATATGGCTTATATAATAATGTGAACAAGTCAATGTAAGAAGACTTAATAGAATATTTCACTTCTAGAAAGATCTTTCTCTAGAATGTTCTTTAGAAGATAGAATTAATATAAATATAATTAGAAGGCATGGAAAAGTCTTGTCTTGAGAATTATTGTAATAGATGTTTTCTCTGCTGGAGGTTTCCCCTTTGAAGAGGCAAGTGAACTTGGCTTTCTATCAATAAAGGTATCATTTTTGGTGTTCTAGTTCTCTATATTTTGTTGTTTCACTAGTATTTGCTGCAATATTTCTGTTTTTTTCTTATTATAATACATCTGGTACCTAACAATTGGTATCATATCAATTTCCTCTATAGAAATAGTGGGATTTTTTTCCAAGTTAGAGATGTGTATTGTCGGTGTCTTTAAAGCACATAGATTTATCGTTCAATGGGTAAAATTGTAGTTGAGGAAGACTGCACGTAGAAAATAAAAATGGTTTCAAGGGGTTACTCAAAACAAACGTTTCACCTTGTTGGAAACCTTTGTAACCCCTATTGGTACCCCTTTGAGTAGTACTGCATCAAACAAAATATGTACGCAAGCATCAATCCAATGTACTATCAAGTATATCAAGAGTTCCATAAGTCTCCTTAAACCAACTCTATATTAGCTGATCGGTCGCTTGACTTCTATAGTGATGCTGAGAAAAACACTTAGGAATATACTCTCTAGTACCTAGGTAATTGGGTAGTACAACTAAGGGTATGGTCGAGCCTTCTTAGTTGGTGCCCTAAGATATTGGGCCGAGTACTAATGTTCAAACCCGCATGTATATTAGAGATATATAGCAAAGGGAAAACCATTGTCTCTAGGAAACCTAAAAACCATAACCCTTGGGAAAGGAACATAATGGAAAAGGAACATAAGAGATATATTGTCGCACAAACCTACCTCTTGCATTTTGGTTGAAACATTCCTACAAATTTTTTCCTATTAACAATTTGGGAATTCCGTCACTGTAGTATTCTTCATACTGGAGTATAACTCTGGAGGAGTAAAATAAATAAATAAATAAGAGTATAGTGGTATCATAGACACCTTTATTTCGGACCTATCGCATTGGATTCCTCTCTTCACCCTAATTTTCATGGTACCTATCATTTTTAATCCTTTTTTTCCTATGGACCTCAACCCCTTCCCAACACTCTTATTTGAGACCTACCCCATTGGATTCCCCTTTTTTCCCTGGTCATCATGGTACCTATCACTTGTAATCCTTTTTTTTGTGGTCCCACCCACCCTTCCCAACACCCTTATTTTCCACCTATCCTAGTATATTCCTCTCTTTTCCCCATCCACCATGATATCCCTCACCTATAACCCTTTTTTTTTGTGGACCTACCTCTCCATTGATTCCTCCTACAAAATAACTCTCACCCACAACCAAGAACTCAATGCCTTCATTCCCAACAACATCCAAAACAAGGAGGACATCAATATCCTAAATTCCAACATTAGCAAGCTCAATTCCTCCATTGAGACCCTTGAGGACCCATATTGCACCATGAAATACATCAAAGACACACTTGACCAATTGATGATCCACTCCTTGAACCCTATCTATTCTGAAGAATCTTCCTATCATGAAGACACTAACTCTTCCCATTTCCAAGGCCCTCATTCAAATCACCTTCATCGCGACTTGCAACTTCCAAGAATTGAGGTGAACAAATTAGATTGCTCGGATCCTATGAGTTGGGTCACTCAAATGGAACATTATTTCTTCTTACATGGAATTACTGATGATATGGAAAAAATTCATCATGATATCTTCTATATGGATCGAAATGATGGCAATGGTGGAAATGGCATAGAAATGCACGATAGGGGTATGTTGTTTGGACACAATATTTTGCATATCTTTATGAACGCTTTGACATCGACACCCATCATTTAGGCCATTTTACCAAATTGAAATAGTATGGCATAGTGAAATTCTTTATCTCCTCCTTTGATCACTTGGCTTTCAGAATGGAGGACATGTCATATGCCTTCCTGTGGGAATGCTTTATTAGTGGACTAAAGGACGTAATTTGTTCCCACATCCTAATGGATCACCCCCAGACTTGGTTGGAAGATACTAAATGAGCCAAGGAAGCACAATACTTTGTCTCCTCCCAAACCAAAAAAATCTCCTTTCTTCCTCGCCCTAAACCCACCAATATCGCCCCTCTTGCCACTCCCCTCAAGATCCATAAATTAACCAATGTAGAAACTATTGAATTCCAACTCAAGGGTCTTTTATATAACTATGATGAAAAATATTTTCCAGGGCATAAGTGTAAGGAACATAATATTTTTATGGCCATGTATGAGAATGTTCTTGAAGAGGAGGAAAATGTTTCCCCTATGGAAGATCTACCCCAACCAACTGGTCTTAGTCCACCCATTGATCCACCATAAGTTGAGCTGATTATTTCATTGAATGCCCTCATTGGCTTCTCTTCTCCCCAATGTCTCAAGTTAATTGGTTATCTTAAGCATTTGAAAGTGATCATACTCGTTTGAGAGTGGCAACACCCATAATTTTATCCATTGATGCATTTCCTAAGAAATCAATTTCTATATCCATGTAGTCGCTAATTTTTAAATCGTGATTTCTAATGGTGGTTCCATGAAATGTGGGAGACGTTGTGAAAATGTGCACCTCCAAATTGGTTAGTACCACCTAAAATCCCATATTTTTTCTATTGACATGGGATATTGTGAGGTTGTGCTCGGTGCATAAAGTTTTTCACTCTTGGCCCCATTCTCATAGATTTTAAGGAATTAAACACGTGATTACTATAGGAGGGACAACAATATAAGTTCTAAGGAATCACAACAGGATCCCCTGATATTGTCAGATCCCATTGAATGGAAAATATCCTCAAAAAAGGTCATTTTGGCATTATTGCCTAACTCAATTCCATTCAATCCCTTGAGACACCCTTTGCGCATCTCGACCTCCAATATATATTCTCCTGACACCAAGTTGTTTTTACCACTCCCCATGGGCTTCCCCCTTCTCGTGGAATCCATGATCATTCTATTCCTCTCCTACCGGGAAGTCTTCATCCCAATGTTCACCCTTATCATCAACACTTTTCCCATAAGAATGAAATTTAGAAAATTGTTCAAGAATTGCTCAAAGTAGGTGTTATATGTCATAGTACCAGCCCCTATTATTCTCTTGTGGTCATGGTACTCAATAAAGAATTCACTTGGCACATGTGTCCTGATTTTCACGCTCTCAAAAAAATCACAATCAAAGAAAAATTTCCCATTCCTATCATTGATGAACTATTGCATGAATTGAGTGGTGCTCAAAACTTTACCAAACTTGATCTCTGTTCTAGATACCATCAGATATGAACGAAATAGGAAGATATTCCCAAGACTACATTTATAAATCATGATGGTCACCATGAGTTCTTGGTCATTCCCTTTGGCCTGTATAATTCCTCATCCACTTTTCAAAGAATCATGAATCATGTCTTCCATCCTTCCCTCCGTCATTTTGTTTTATTTTTCTTTGATGATATTCTCATTTATAGTAAAACTTGGCAATCCCATATCTCCCATGTGGATCAAGTTCTACATCTACTCTCTTCAAACTGTCTAAATGCACCTTTGGAGCCTCAAAAGTGGAGTACCTAGGTCATATTGTCGACAAGGATGGAGTACAGGTGGATCTTGAGAAAATTGAAGCTATGTAGTATTGGCCTTTCCCTAAAACTCCTAAGAGTTTGTATGGTTTTCTTGGTTTAACGGGATATTACTGCAAGTTTGCTGAGAACTATGGAAAAATTGTAGCACCTCTCACTGCTCTACTTAAAAATAATTCTTTCACTTGGACTCTAGTAGCAGATCAATCCTTCCATGCCTTGAAAGAGGCTATGTGCAAAAATCATGTCTTGGCACTACCTAACTTCACCAAGAATTTTTTTTTGAATGTGATTTGTTAGGGAAAGGAATTGGAGCAGTCCTTGTGCAAGATGGCCAACCATTAAAATTCACTAGAAAACAACTTTCAAAGAGACATTTGGGAAAATCGACCTATGAGAAGGAAATGTTGGCTATTTTTCATGTAGTGGATCTTTGGCATCCTTATCTATTGGGGCAATCCTTCCGAATTAAAACTAATCATTGGAGCCTCGACTATTTTCTGGAACTATGTGTTAGAAAAACAGGATCGTCTAGCAATAAAATAAAACAAATGTGGAAACAAAACACAGAAGATACATAATACAATAGAGACACAGATTTACGTGGTTCACCCAGTGTGGGCTACGTCCACCAGAGAAATTGCCTGGACCTTCCTTTATTATTATCCAGCATATGAAGGGATACAACCTACAACAAACTCACTGTAACTTCCTCTTCTTTTTCTCACAGTCTCCTATCTCAGAATAAAATATTCACCATCAACCATAGCCGCAATACATTTCCCTCATAAAAGAGGGTTGCCTTCTAGGGAAAAAAACCCTAACCTAATCTCTATCGTTAGATCTGCGACCTTATAATGAATGGTCCAGATTTACAATGAAATTACAATATAGATTTACAAGGCAATTTTTCCTTTGGGGGCTTCGCCCCCGAACCCCCGCTGGGGGCCTGCTTGCCCCTAGACCCCCCAACTGAGGGGATAGCCCCTCCGGACCCCGCAGAGGGGGTACCCCCCCTCTGCACTCCCCCGTGTGGAAGAGTGTACATACTTCTGGGGTGTAAATACTTCATGGGGTATAAACACAGTTGAAATTAAAAGACCTCTGAATCAGGAAGATAATTAGGCTCCACAACCAACAATCTCCCACTTGGAGACTGATCTCAACAACTCCACCGCTGTTGTATATGCTGGACTCTGAACCTTCTTGGATCTGGAAAGTTTCTCATATTCATCTTCATTCTTGAAGACCAATTGAAACTGAGCAGGAACTCAGTTTCTCCCTGGTTACTCCCTTTGTTAACATGTCTGCAAGATTCTGGTTAGTGTGTATCTTTTTCAACTTCAAATGTCCATCTTCCAAGGCTGATCGTATGAAGTGGTATCTCAACTGTATATGCTTAGTCTTCAAATGGAAGGTTGAGTTCTTTGCAATATGAATGACACTCTCACTATCATAGTACAACCTGCTATTCTCTTGCTTCTTTCCCAATTCCTCCATAAGCCTCTGTAACCAAATCATCTCTTTACTAGCCTCTGTAGCAACAACATACTTTGCCTCTATTGTTGAAAGTGAAACAACCTTTTGCAGTTTTGAAATCCAACTTACTGTTGTTCCACCTATAGTAAACACATACCCTATGGTACTCCTCCTTCTATCATTATCACTCGCCATATCTAAATCAACATATCCTTGTAGAACAGTTTTTGAACCTCCAAAACATAATGCATGATTAGCAGTACCTCTCAAGTTTATGAGAATCTACTTTACTGCCTCCCTTTTTTCTTTACCTGGATTGTTCATATATCTTCTCACAACTCCCATTGCATGTGCAATATCTAGTCTTGTGCAAACCAT
The DNA here is from genome assembly GCA_032191745.1 of Picea mariana. Taxonomy (NCBI): domain Eukaryota; kingdom Viridiplantae; phylum Streptophyta; class Pinopsida; order Pinales; family Pinaceae; genus Picea; species Picea mariana. The sequence continues at coordinate 1,199 of JASDQU010207676.1, read as the reverse complement.
TGCATACATCAAGCTACCAACTGCTGATGAATATGGGACCCTGGACATGTATTTTATCTCCTCCTGTGTCTTGGGACACATTTCCTTAGTTAATTTGAAATGTCTGGCCAAAGGTGTACTAATTGGTTTTTCATTCTGCATTCTAAACCTCTCCAACACCTTCTCTATGTACTCAGCCTGAGACAATGTCAATTTGTGATTTTCCCTGTCTCTTGTTATTCTCATACCAAGGATTTTCTTTGCAGCACCCAAATCCTTCATCGCAAATGAATTGGCTAATTTCTTCTTGAGCACATTTATATCCTGCATATTAGACTCTGCAACAAGCATGTCATCTACATACAATAGCAAGATAATAAAGCTTCCATTTTATAGCTTTTTAAAATAAACACAGTGATCAGAATGACATCTACTATAACCTTGTTTTGTCATAAACCTGTCAAACTTCAGATACCACTGCCTTGGAGTTTGTTTTAGGCCATATAAGCTCTTCTTCAACCTGCATACCAAATTCTCCTTCCCTTTGACCTCATACCCCTGTGGTTGCTACATATAAATCTCTTCCTCCAAATCCCCATGGAGAAAAGTTGGTTTTACATCTAATTGTTCAAGATGCAAATCTTCTACTGCCACAAGACTTAAAATAGTTCTAATTGAAGTCATTTTAACAACAAGAGAAAATATTTCATCAAAATATATACCTTTCTTTTGTGCACACCCCTTTACAACAAGTCTAGCCTTGTACCTCTTTTCTCCTCCATCTTCTTCCTTCAACTTGTAAACCCACTTATTCTGCAATGCTCTTTTTTCTGCAGGCAACTGAACCAAGTCCCAAGTATGGTTATTTACCAAGGAATCCATTTAATCTTTCATGCCTTTCTCCCACTTCCTTTTGGTTTCTACCTACATTGCCTCTTCATAACATTCTGGTTCACCAGAATCAATCAACAATAAATAATACAATGAAGGAAAGTATTGTTCAGGGGGTATACTTAACCTGGTAGATTTTCTAACAACACTTGCAGGTGTTTGAGGTACCTATTGCTCCTGTTGTTGTACATTTTGATTTTCTGGTTCCTTTGGAATTTCTTTTTTAGTGATCTCATCAAGCACTGTGTATTCTTGATTTTCTTTTTCCTGTTTCTTTCCCTGCAACTGATCTTTGTACATGACCTTCTCATTGAATATGACATCTCTAC
>JASDQU010207675.1:0-28486 GCA_032191745.1 Picea mariana | reverse complement strand
TTAGAATTGCAAGTATTGTTTACTTATTGTAATATAGGTTTATTGTATGATTCTGCTGGTATAGTAAGGATTCTCCACACATCCACTTATTTACAAACTCTCTGAACAATAGTAGTTGAAATCCTTGTCAATCTAAGTGTTTATGCATGTCTTGAGTGAGTGAGGTTTGATTTAGTCATCTGACTTGATCCATTTGAGTGAATCATTGAGATATTAGTTAAGTTACCAGGCATCTCTGAGATACAACCTAAGAGATTTTCCTGGAGTGATAACAGCTACCAACATGCCCCTCAGAATATATGAACCCTGTCTCCAATCTACGAAACCGCCTGACTGCATTTTCTCTTGCAATCACACTCGCTTATTTCCAGTGACTATTCTTTCATCTCAAGACAACAATCATGGATAACCTCCACCACAACTACCATATCATGAATCCTCTCATGAGCCATGCTTCATCTTTCATCTCAAGATAATAGTCATGGGTAACTTCCACCNGAGTAGTCATTTATCTCATAGACTATCTTCCTCCTTAGTAGCAACCTTCCAGACATTGATTCATGCAATTTTTTGTTCTTGGCTATCTTCTCGCAACTTCAATATTTTCCCATTCAACAAATTTACTCTGAAATCTGCTACTGCTCCATCATATCCATTATAACTCTTGGTTCCTGCACCTTATTGACCTAATCATCATTATGGAGAAATCCCCAGAATTTGTTTTGTATCCCTCACCCAGACTACACTTCACTACCCCCACCATTATTCCTTCATTGAAAACAAGTGGAAACAAACTTCTTCCATGTATTCTTTCTATCATAGCTACATACGAAGACTATCTAGAAACCAATCTCAAGATCTAAACCAACTCCAGTACCCTTTACACCTAGAGTTGAACCATTCTTTGATAAGATTACATCCCAAAGTTGAACATTGATATGATATTCTTCCATCCCATAGATAAAACTTTCTTTGACATCCTTTCATCCCAAATATGAATCTTTCTCTAATACCCTTCCATCCTAAAGCTTAACTTTGCTCTGATATTATTCCATCCCAGAGTTGAACCTTTCTCTAATACCACCTAATACAATGGGGCATCCATCCACAACACGTCAGAGAACATATGTAATGGTACATTCATTAATTTGTGCATAATTGGGACCATCACTTCCCTAACATGTTTTCTTCATTGCTACACCTCCTTGATTTACCAACCAGGTCATGCCACAACCCCTAGAGTTGCACATCTACTCTCACACACTCATGTCTTATTCCATGTAGTACAAGCAAATTGAAACTAAAAAGAACCAAACTGTACTAACTTGTCCATGCCACATCTTCTTTCTTCTACTCAAGAGTCACAGTTATTCTAATTGTTTCCAGTTTCCTTCTGCTACAACGCACCTTTTTCCACAACTCGCTTTCTACTGCAATGTGCCTTCTTCTACAACTCACTTTCTGCTACAACTCAACCTCTACTACACCACACCTTATGTTGCAACTCGCCTTTTGTTGCAACACACTTTCTACTACAAATCACCTTCCTATACAACAAAACTTCTATTTAAACTCTCTTTCTATTATAACTCACCTTATACTACAACTTGAGAGAAGACCTCTTAGATCTATGGAACATAGAAGTACACGTTTGTGCTCATATCAAATTCTCAGAGCTTGAGATTATATTCAACAACTGTGCTCATTCTCTAAATAGTTTTACACTGAAATCCCTCAACGATAGTGTACCCTTCAACTCTATTACCAAGTGTTAGTTCACAAATTCAAGTCCCTCACACATATGCAGATAACCATCAGTCCCACACAGCCTTTCCAAATACTTCCATTCCCACCTCACAATTCAAGCACAATCTTCTATAGACATATTCCCACCTATAAAATATCACAATAGACTATTCTCCAATGGGTTTTAGTCATTTAAACAATGTAATCTAACCTATTCATTTCAATAACACAACATGATAACAATATACAAAAATCCATCCACACATAGAGGGTTTAAATCCGCAAAACCCAACTATTGTATTCATTTCATACAGAGTACAATAATTCAGATCCATGGTCGTACATGAACTCACAACTCATTGGGTTTCCACACCAAAGGCCCTGGAATCCTCAACCATTTCTCTCCCTTCCTCATGTGACATTTCTTCCTCTCGTTGGATCTACAAGCTTTGCTACAATATGCCTTTGGAGTTACATGACGTTGTGTTTTATTTCCCATCAGAAATTGTTCAGCTTCAGTTTCCCTAACAGCTCCTCATGCCTGTTTATCTTCCAGCTAACTCTCTTTGTGTCAACTCACCTTCTACACATGACCTTTCAGTTTCAACCCAACAACATGCTTCCTTCAATATGTCCATAATTGATTCTGAAACAATTTTCCTTTTACAACATAACCTTCATGAACCACATGGTCTATATCCCATGCACTTGTATTATATTCATCCATCTTGTAGTAGCACTCAAATATGATTCATTGCGACATCTATAGAATTATTATGATATGCAACACTGCTATCACTTCCTGCAACCTGTAACATTTTGTCTCCATTTATATCCTACAACACCAATCATTGTTGTGGCAACACTATCAAATACCGCAATTACCTTTGTCGTGTCATCCCAAGACAACCATGATGATCCTACATCACATTGTTGGTTAATATGACCTCCTTTGTGGTCAAATGATCTAGATTATATAGAGAATGAAATGAGATACAAATGGAAATACAACAGAAAACAAAAAAATATAGTGAAACCCAACTTCTATTAATGAATAACAAAATATTGTAGAACACAAACTGTCTAGAATGGTGGTATCTTATATCTAAAAAGAAACAGATGTCGATTACGCTCATTCACAATACGCATTATAACACATTACATTGCATCCTTAAAGTACCTCCTTCACCTTGATTATATATGAGAGAGTGAGAGGAGAATAATTCTCATGATGCGTGTGGGATAAATTGGTCTAAGTTTACAAAATGTCATAGGCATGTAAAACACTAGGAATTCCTAGGAGGTCACCCATCCTAGTACTACTCTATACCAAACACTTTTAAATACATATTTTTTATGGGATCTGGTGCATTAACGTTGTATGCATGTACACAATAGCATTTGACAATCATTACATGATGGTTGTAATTAACAAATGGAGATGGAATTACATTACATTCCCCATCAAAAGGGTGAATATCATGGTTTATCGAAACCAAGGGCTCGAAAAAAATTATTTAGTGGAAAATGTCGATGGACATTGAGATCCTCCTGGGTCAGTCCCCCCCACGTAGAAAGTAATGGTCCCCATTGCGTGAAGTTCCCTCGATAGATGGGGAAAATTTTGATGAATATAAACCTTGGTGAGTCACTTTCCTTGTTGAAGTAGGTGTCCTACTTGTAATTGGAATTATCCCCTTAAGGATGTCATGAACCTATTGTTGGAGGTGCTAGATCCAGTCAACAAATTTGGCTGCATAATTTTCCTTAGTCTGTGTTTGGGAGGAATCTGTCGATGAAGATGCAACAGGAAGAGCTATATCAATTGGGAATAATGGATGGAAATCCAAGCACATTTGAAAAGGACCGTGGCCAATAGAGTTGTGAAGGGATCTATTGTAACTATATTGAACATGTGGAAGACTCTCATTCTTTACAAGGGAGTGTTGAATTTTGTAACTTTGGTTAGTCTTCATAATGTGAAAAGTGAAAAGTCATGTCTGTTGGGGAGGCCAGTTTAGTATAAATAAGGAGCCAGTTTGGCTCATTTGCAACTCAAGAAATTCGCATCTCCTAGTAAATCTTGTGTTCTCTTTGTGAACTCTACTATTATTCTACAACATTTATATGGTTGAATTTATGAAGAATAATTTCTTAATGATAAGTTGAAAAGTGAAAAACAATATTATTAGAAGTAATTATGAGTTTTTAGAAATATTATGTTATTATATATTGCACTAGAAAAATCAACATGGTATCAGAGTTGGACTGGGCTTGACTCCCTTATGGGAGGGCCCAAGGAAACAAAAGGGAAATGGAATGGAAATGAAAACGTATGAGAATAGGAGAAGACATTGTTTGTTGTGAGTGAATTGTTGTATGCAGTACAATGTTTGTCTGACAGATACATAAGAAGAGAGTTGTGGATGTGTGAAATTTTGTGTTACTTGAATTAACTCATGATAGAGCCATGGGCATTGGTTGAGTCTTGAAATTCATGAGTGTTGGAGGTGAAGAATTGTCATGAGACGAGAAGAAAAAGAGCTAGCATCTTAGAAGGTGCACAAAATAAATCAACGTCTATTTGAGGTGATGAAACTAGAGCTATTGTCATAAAGGAGAGTCATATACCATGGGAGAGCATGTCACCGAATGAAGGCTAGGAAGAAGAGTCCTCTTCCTGAGAATTAAAATAGGATTCTAAGCATCTACAAGCATGTGAACTCACAATTTCGTCCTGGCGAGTGGATACCAATCATGTGAGGATTTATGGAGTGTCGAGGAATCGATCGGTGTTCGACCCATTCATCTCATACAGATAAAGAGACAACCAATTACAATAAAAAAAACTATGGGAATGGCATTAAGAAAAAATTATAGAAGCAGAAGTGGATTTTCATTCAAATTATGGTGACGTCCTTCTAAGGCTATCCCCAGGTGTGTTCCTGGTCCTTCTCAGTCTTTGTAGACAAAGCCATGTGCATTGATATTCACGACCTCTCCACGATCATTTGAATCCTATGCAATTACCAAGATGTTATGAAGAAAGGCATGTGTGGAAATGAGACCAATAATTTGGGCTTGGATCCCTCCTACTAGCCTATCTTTAAGCTTGTATTTTCCAATTACTTGAATCTAGTAGAGATATGGTTGCACAAGCTCAGGGCGACGAAGAAAAATGATGAGATCGTGACCTTTCAGCAACCATCGAGGAATGGTGGGGTCGATGATAATAATGATGTTCTTGCAGGAATGTTGGAATGGATTAGGTGGATTGTTGGGAATCCAGGGAGAGGGGAAAGCCCATGCAAAGCTTGAAATGAGAAATTTTGAATCTTGTGAAACTGAATGTCGCTCTAGGGGTGGTTTTATGACCCTGTTTTATGATTTGTATGTCTCCCACTTGGTGAATTGAATATCGCGTATGATCCCAATGCTGATGATAAAATGGTTTTGAAGAAGTTGAGTTTTTCATTATGGATCCACAAATAAGACCATACAGTTTGGAGGAGAACCATATTTCTTGGTTGATCGACATCACAATCTGGTCGATTGTAATAGTGTAGATGAGAAAATTCCTTGTTTTGGGTCTTATGATGACGCTGAAAGAGAATGATAGTTTGAAATTGATATTATACTGTCAAAAAGGGATTAAAGAAAGGTGCATGGAAGCAAATGGAAATTGACTTTTTTTTGTGTAGTTGTCAATCAAGTTTATGGTGACCTATAGCTATTATAATCTAGAGGTAAAGAAGCCTAGATCCAATTTTCACAAGAAGAAAATATGCAAGGTTGTTGATGGTGATCCTTTGATCTTGATAATATTATGCATGAGTTGAGGAGGCCAGATAGAATCTTCAGAGGCATGAGGCATCTAGGAGATGTGATACCTCCTGGGAGGATCCACTTGTTTCAGTAGGTTTTTCTACAATGACAGAGGAGGCAACCATTCAGGAGGGTTATGGTATGGATTTTTCCTTAGTCACTAAGAGAGCAACCAGTGAGGCAAACTGGACAAGAGGGTTTGCTTCAATGAAAAAGGGAGTTTTCCTTTGAGTTCAAGATGAAGGATACTTCCCTTGGCTTCTACCATACTATTTGGGATTAGAAATATGGTAGAAGCCAAGTGAAATATTCTTAGGTCAAGGAAAGTATGTTGTAAATATCCTTCAGAAGTTTGGGATGATGGATTGTAAATCCATGGCAACTCTCAATGTGACAAATATGAAGAAGTTGAGAGACTCTGATTCTGATCTAGTAGACCCCTCCATGTACCAAAAGTTGATTATATCATTGATGTATTTGGTTAATACCAATCTGGACATTTGCGTTGTTATGAAAATGTTGATCCATTTCTAGGTGGGACTTAGACATGAGCATTGGATAGTCGAAAAGAACATTTTGAAATATTTACGTGGTACGCTAAATTATGGTTTAAGATATGTCTCAAAAAATGATGTATAGATGTATGGATATATGGATTCTAATTGGGCAGGGATTGCAAGTGACATAAAGAGTACTTCTCGTGTATGTTTCAATTTGGGCTCTGCTATGATGTATTTGGCTAGAAAGAAACAAAAGTATCTTACACTCAGTATTGCAGAGGTAGAGTATATCACATCCAATGATGTGAGTCATGGAAATAGTGAAGCTTCAAAGGCTTCTCGCAGGACTTCATTTGATACATGCTACAGATGAAGCAGCCAAGATTCAGCACACGAACAAGCATATTGCTAACATTCATGGCATCTGACATATGTTAACCATCATCCAGTTGGAAGTTAGTGTACCATTATGTTGATGCGAATGTATTCCCTCATTCAGAGGGAATGTTGATATGATTACATCATGGTCAGTCATGCTCCCTATATCACATATAGTGACCAAGTTGGGGAGAATGGTTCAATACAGTGTTGATATATTCCAGAAGGGAGAAGTAAAACTCGAGTACATTTCCATTGATAATCAGATAGCTGATATTTTGATGGAGCCCTTGTCCAAGGGAAAGTCTGTATACTTTAGGAATAAGTTGGGGCTTATGGAGATTACTCCCTTGGTTGAGAGGGAGTGTTGATATCCTTGCATCATGGATAGTCAGTGAGTTGTTGGACTGACATTCTCCCTAAGGAGAATGTTCCAGGTTGGAAAGATTTTTTATGTATCATGGATTGACATTTTCTGCGGAAAATGGTCTAGGACTAACATTTTCTCTATGGCACACATGGTGACCTTAATAGAGAAAATGGTTTGAGAATGACATTCTTCTATGGCACATGTAGTGACTTTATTAGAAGAATGGTCCTCGTATCCCATGGCATGGATTTTAGCATATGAGAGAACTAACATTTTCCCTATGGCACATCTGGTGACCTGATTAGGGAAAATGGTATTGGACTGATATTCTTCCTCTATCACATATAGTGACCTAATTAGGAAGAATGGCCCTTGTAATCATGGGACACTTTGTTGAGTGCATGAAAATTGCAATATACTCAGTTGAGTGCTTAGGTTTCAGCACCTAAATTATTCATCGTCATGCCTGATTACTCAGATGGAGTATGGCCCAGAAAATTGATGTTATATAAATGATATTCCATTTGTCAAGATACTAACCAGGTTTTTGATGTTGATGATGATTTGATACAAACATTTCTATGAAAAAATAATTTCCAATGAAGATATGATGGCCCGGTATGTCTTCCCTTGCTGAGAGGGAGTGTTGATGTTTGCAGCATCAAGTATACATTCTCATAAGTACCAAGTAGACAAGTCAAATTTTCCATTATGAAGACCTCCCTAGTTAAGAGGGAGTGTTGAATTTTGTAACTATGGTCAGTATTCATAATGTGAAAAGTGAAAAGTGAAGAGTGAAAATTATTTTCTATTGGGGAGACTAGTTTAGTATAAATATGGAGTCGGTTTATCTCAATTGCAACTTAGCCAATTTGCATCTCCTAGTAAATCTTGTGTTCTCTTTGTGATCTCTACTATTATTCTACAATATTTATATGGTTGAATTTATGAAGTATGATTTCTTAATGATAAGTTGAAAAGTGAAAAACAATATTATTAGAAGTAATTATCAATTTTCAAAAATATTGTGCTATTATCTATTGCACTAGAAAAATCAACAGGGAGCATATATAGAATGGACCATTGGGTAAGGGAGCAATGGGAACCAAGTCAATTCAATGCTTGAATTGGAAGTGTAGAGGCACCCCTGTAGGTGAAAAAATATATTTTTTCTCCTCTACAATATTGTCGAACTTCTTATCTTGTATAGAAAGGTCTTGGGATGAGGTTGTGTTGGTCACAATTGTGACCTTTTGTTCACCTTTTGACCAAATCGTGAAGAGGGAAAACTTTGTCGTCTGAGAGATCAATTTATGACATTGTTTTTTCGAGATCAATGAAATGGAAGTATTCATAACTACCTCTGGTATCATGTAGATCTAACACATGAGAGTAACAATAACACTACATGGCCAAGACTCATAAACAACGTGATGTTTCCACATATATGGTTGTCCTAAAATAACATCACAAACTTCAAGTGGGGAAAAATCACATAGTACCTTATCTTTGAAGGGCTTGATTTTCTAGGATAGGAGAGATTGTTGACTAACATGAAGGTCTTGTCACTGACTCAATGATTCAGTTGGCTATTGGTGGCCACCCACCTATTCCAACTAGATTCTCTTGTCCATTTTTAGTTCAACACGTTCTTTTGTACTTATTTGTAATTGTGGTTTCTACACTTATGTGGTTGTCTGAAGCCCTACACATCTTCCAGGTGGATATTGGTGGCCTCTCACTTAATCCAACTGGCTTATTTTGTATGTTTTTATGTCAACACATCTTGTTGTACTTCCAGGGCCATTTTGGATGCCTAAACAATGTTTTTCTTGGCTCGCCACAGTCAAATTGTAGAGGGAGTCAGACTTTGATAGTAGAATGTGTAGTTCTTTCTCTGAGAGACCTTTCCAACTAGATATCATGCGCCTAAAATGGAGGTCATATGAAAAATTTACGACCCTGAGAACTTGAGGTACCAACTTACCCATAAGGGCCCACATGACTTTCGATGTTTCACCTCCTAGGGTTAGGTTTTTGGATGTATAGGATTTTGGAATTCGTGAGTAATATCAAAAAGGCCTATAGAGCCTCATTGTAATTCATTCTTCTCAGACGAATGCTCATAGCAACCACGTCTCTTCTCAGATATAGCTACCACCATTCGAGCAAGTGTTTCAGTTCTGCAGTTTTATAGTTTCAGCCTATTTAATTATTCAATAGAATATATTGTTCACTGGATATATTTTTTATTCTTCATATCCCCGTGTTTATTGTATTCAATATGTTAATAATTTCATTCTACTCCTAAATATGGATCAGTGGTATTGGAGCAGTCTTCTCTTCATTTATTTTTCTTTTTGCATGTCCCCAATAAGATCTAGATACAAGAAGTTGGGACTCAAACCAACCGAGCCATTTCAATATCGGTCATTCCGAGCTTGACAACAACCCATGGGGGACAAAAAGAAATATGATGGAGCAAGAGATAATATTAAAATTTTTCTCGAGGAAGACCTCATGCAACAAAGGAATGAAATGATGGACAACTTCGCATAGATCCTTCGACGACTCCCCACAGGAGAAGTATCTTCATCAAGAGGCCATGCAACCCCCTTCAAGGTATAGGTAAATTTTTATATTCCATTATTTGAAGTACTGATAGATGTGAATGTTGTATATAAATGGTTAAATATGCTCGAAGGGTATTTTTCGGTCCACAATTTTTCTGATAGGGAAAAGATCACTTTTTCACTCCTAAAGGTCATTCCTCATGTTAAATATTGGTGGGATACTTACTCTGAGCAAAGGGTCATAGAGGAATCTAAAATGTTTGTGGTGGCCCCTATATGGGATTCCTTTAGGGATACCATTAAAGAACAGTACTACCATGGTGGAAGCTACGAGGACTAGTACACCAGATGGACCACCCTACGTCAAGAAAGGGACCAGATAGTACCAGATTTCATAAATATTTTCCATACCTTACCACCAAATTGGGTATCAAAGACTCTGAGCATCATCTGGTGCTCAAATATCGTGATTGTTTGCATAGATACATTCAAATAGAAATGGAGTTTCTAGGAATCGCCTCATTGGGCATGGCCTATAGATACACTGTCAAGATCGATAAGGAATTTAAGCAGAAAAGGAGAGAGTTTGGATCTGTAAACCCCTCACAGTCAAAGCAGGGCAAAGGTGGTACCAACCCACATAGAAAGGGACCAATTTGAGATGGTATCCCTTAGGAAAACTAGTCCAAGCCGAAATACAAGAAGGTCAATGAGAATATGAAGAAGGACACGGGAAAATGGTGTGAGTACCATAAAATCCCTTGGAACAACATCGAAGAATGTCGCTCCAATAAGTCACTCATGGTCGATTCTGATTTTGAATCAAATCCTGAAGGAGGGAAGTGGATTATCGATGTTGAACCCAGTGCCACTATCGCTACCACCAAAGTCTGGTCAAGTGAGCTAGAAGAACCAGAGGAAGGGGAACACCTCTTTCACTTGCAGATCTGGACAAAGGGGGCTCTGCTTCATTTCATTGGTGATAGCGGTAGTAAAAATAACCTGATTTCAGAAGAGGTCGTCAAGCAACTGGACCTACCAATGACACCACACCAGCATCCCTACACCATCAGTTGGCTTCGCCAAGGAAGAGATCTTTGTGTCAGCCAACAATATTGTCTGCCCTACGACATCAAGCCTTTCAAATATGAGGTAGTGTGTGATATTTCTCCCCTTGAAGTTTGTGATTTTTTTTTAGGACAACCATATTTGTAGAAGCATCATGTTATGTATGAGTCTATACCCTACAGTGTTATTATTACTTTGGGTATAAAATTGTACAGCATACCAGAGGTAGCGCCACCTATTGTTATTTATTTAATCTCTTCTAAGCAATGCAGTAAGTTCATTTCACAGACCAGGAAGTTCGTCTTATTTTTTATCTATGCTCATAGTAAGCATAAGGTCATCACCACATCTGTGGCCTCTACATGGAGCCTCTCTTTTCAACAGAAGCAAGTGGATAGAATCGTGGAAGAATACAGAGACATCTTTTCTTCACCTACAAGGGTATTGACACACTGCCAAGTCAAGAATCCAATTGATCTGGCCCCCGGTGAACCTCTACCTAATGGACCAGTCTATCGTCGCTCGTTGATGGAAAATGATGAAATCAGGTGTCATATCCAAAAGCTTCTCCAGAAGGGGCACATCAGACCCAAATCCTCCCCTTGCGGAATCTCAATTGTACTTGTGCAGAAGAAGGACGACACTTGGCAACTCTGCATTGATTACAGAGCCTTAAACAAAATCAAAGTCAGGAATCGGTACCCCATTCCCAGGATTGATGACCTTCTTGACCAACACAAGGGGGAAAATTTCTTCAACAAGATTGACCTAAAGTCTAGATACCACTAGGTTTGCATCGAACCAACTGATGTATGGAAGACAACCTTCAAGTCTAAAGAAAGTCTCTTCGAATGGATAGTCATGCCCTTTGAATTAACAAATGCATCAACAACTTTCATGAGGTTGATGGATGATGTATTGAGACACTTTACCAACTCCTTTGTGGTGGAATATTTGGATGACATCCTCATCTTCAACATAATGTGGGAGGAGCACATGCGTCATATTAAGCAGGTTTTGAGCACTCTGCAGCAGCACAAGTTATATGCCAACTTGGAAAATTTCTCTTTAGGAATGAACAAGGTCCAATACTTGAGTTGAATTATTGATGAGCATGGGGTACATGTTGATCCAGCTAGGATCCAAGTCATCCGTGACTAGCCAGCCCCGACCACATTGACCGAGCTTCTTAGCTTCTTGGGACTAAACAAATTCTACCGACGGTTCATGTTGGGATTATCCCATATTGCATGGGCCCTCAACTAGGTGACCAAGGGTGGTGGAAGAGTCAAGTTGATGCAGGAGCATCTCTCCACATCAGCCAACCAGCCAGCCAGCCACATCAGTGCGTGCATTCAAAGATAAAGAGAGGCACATCCCTCATCTTCCATTTGGAATTTGAATGTAATTTAATGTTTTAGGCTGTTGAGCCATGAAGTTGTGCCTTTGCGTAGGCTGTAGGTAGATAGGCCTTTAATGTTTTGTAAGGATGATATCTAGATCCGATTTGTGGACTAGACAACCCTTTCAATGCCATTGAATAGGGTAGGTAGATTGGAGGGAAGAGCTCGAAGAGCCCCTCTTGTAAAAGATCAAATTTGATCTCATTTTGTAATAGTTAGAGGATGCACAAGAGAGATATCATAGAGAAGAGAAGAGAAGAGTCGAGACCTTGTTACAGGCCGTGCTCAGGAACACCTTGTAAAAATAGGCATTTGCCATTTAATACAAATAGCAGTTTTTCCTGCATATTTCCTCTGTTGAATGAATGCCTATGTGTGTTCAAATTATACTATGAATGTATGTTGTAGTTTTGCATTTGTAGGAGTGTGTTTGGTTTCATGCTTGAGAGCTCTTTGAGGCTTCACACCATGAGGGTGTGATAGAACATTGCGGGTTTTGATAGCCGTGCACAAAGGGTGGATTTCTAAATTTTGTGGGTTCAGATAGAGGCATGCCAGGTGGGCACAGAAGCTAAAATCAACAACTCAGGAGGAATACCTCAAGGTTGTTGAATACCTTGGAGGCAAGGTTGTGTATGAGAAAACACAATTGCAGACAAAATCTCTGAGGAGTTATGTGAAGCTCTGCCAGGAGGGCATCGAGCTAGTGCAAGGAGTGCACAGGAGAAGAACTTTGCTAAGAGTTCAGATTGAATTCAGAATCACTAAGGATTATGAGATCTCTACTAATTAGGCATTGAGCATATGCATAGTGATGCATTGAGAAGAACTCTACTGTGAGTTCAGATAGGAGAACAAGGATCACTAAGGATTCTAAGAACTCTGCGAGGAGGGCATTGAGCAGGTGCATAGGGCACACAGAAGGGGACAGAACTATTGGATGTTCTGTAAGAAGGTACTCTGCTAGGTGGGCATTGAGTAGGTGTGCACACAAGTACAAGAGGAGAAAAGAACTCCTTGAATTTTGGAATTAGTAGAAGAGTCCAAGAAGAAGGATCTGCGCAGGGTTGTTGAACACTCTGAAACTCTCAGCAAAAGGTTGCTTGAGTAGAGGGATAGCTAGGAGGGCATATAAATTTTCCATCTGAGGGAGAAAGGAAAAAGGGACTTAGTTCCTTAAAGATATGAGTTGTGAGTAAGCTCAGAAGGGATAGCACCTCGTGTGTGCAAAGACTCTGCAAGGAGTGCAGGACTCATGGAAACCTCTTAAGGTTTTAGAGAAGGTCAAGCTCAGGAGTGCGAGGTCTTTTACGCACAAAGCCGTAGTTGCAAGGACTGAAGAGGATACAAAAATCCTTGAAGAGTTCAAAGTTTTTTTTAAAGCTCAGGTGGAGTGGCATTTTTGTACGCACAAGCGAGACTCAAGGCGAAGAGCTCGCAGGGAAAATAACTCAAAGTGAAGGCCTTAGACATTTGGAATTCTTCCAACTATTAGAAGAAAGCACAGAAGCTCAGGAGGGCGCACAACAGTCGTCAGATCAGTCTGAGGAGAAGAGATCTGGACCGTTGGTTTTCCATGTCCAGGAAGCAGAAGAGAAGCGCATAGGCGAGAGGATCTCAACCGTCAGATCTTGAGCAAAGAACTCGATAGCCATTGGATCTGTTGAGAGTTCTCGAGGTTTAAACCCTCACATGCGGAAGCGAAAGTATCGAAGTGGCGAGAAGAATCGTAGCCGTCAATCTGAGGAGGACAGGTGGCAGAGATCAAAGGATCTCGCGAACTCAGAGGTTCGCAAGGTGAGAGCCCAAAGTTTGGGCACTCCAAGTCATGAGCAGTGAAGTGGTGAGAAGATCGGAGCTATCCATCGGAGGAGAACAGGTGGCAAAGATCTAAGGATCTCGCAAACTCAGAGGTTCACAAGGTGAGAGCCCAAAGGTTGGGCACTCCATGTGGAAAAATCGCGAATTGTCGAAGATAATCATGAGAGACACATGACAGAACCACGATGTGGGCCCAAAGGATAGACTGGCAGACACGCATTGTTCATTAAAGAGAGTCAAAACCTCGTTGACTTTTCATGTCTTGGGGGTTCGTGAGATAAAGGCATGGGAGTTCAACCTTTGAACTCATGAAGTGGCGAGAAGTGAGTAGCGCTCGTGTTAAGCCTAGCTGGTGGTCACAAGCGGAGGGCGCTGACAAGGGAAGGAGTTATACCTGTCCCGCGATCTCGGATATCGCAGGATTGGATAGGAGGAGTCAAGAGCTTTGACTCACGAACTCACGAGAGGTGAGTTGTGACAAGCGCCCTTCGAGGAAGGTCTTGGTCATAGCGCTGTGGTCGCATGAATAGGGAAGAGCTCGCGCCTAGTGTTGTTCGCATAGGGGAGCTTCCTGAAAGGACCTGTGGATCGATTTAGAAGAGATTCCAGCAGGGAATTGAAGGAGCCGCTTCAGCTCATGAATTAGAGCGAACGATCCTTAAGACTGGGAGGTCGTGCAGAAACTTTGCTGAGGCAGAGGTGGAATCTACGTTAGTATGGTATCAGAGCGAGAACTTTGTTTGTATATTTCAAGCAGAGGGAGAAGGCAAAGGAAGAAGACAGAGTACTAAGGACTCTATAGAGGATTGTTTACAAGTAGGCAACAGTCCATAGACAGTTGGGAGGACTATGGAAGAGGTTTGAAACACTCAAGGTTTCAGAGTGACAGTGAGATGGCTAAAAGACAGTGTAAGCTATTAAAATGGTGGTTGAGGCCTGCTGAAAACCTCAACAGACCAGAGAAAAGGGTTCAGGTATGTGAGCCAGAGATTGGGAGAAATCTCAGCGATGCTGAGGAGGAAATGGGATCGGCTGAATATCTCAAGCACTGCCAGGAGGGAAGAGAAGAAATTCCTAATTGCCAGGTGGGCAAAGGATTGAGATCACTGTCGGATCTCATAGACTGTCATGAGGACAGCTAGGGAATTTCACATTGCCATGTGGGCATTGAATCGAGATCACTGCGGGATCTCATAGACTGCCTGGAGGGTAGTAGAGAATTTCCAAATTGCTAGGTGCGCAAGGGAACAAAGATGGGATTAGTTGATCTCATAGACTGCCAAGAGGGTAGCAGGGAAATCCCAATTTTCCAGGTGGGCAGGGATAAGCAGATGAGACTATCTGAGGGTCTCATGAACTCAGAGGTGAGTTTGAATCAGCTTGAGGAGCTAACAAAGTAGATGATCTCAAAGTTAGATTTGGATCAGTAGGTGTAGCTGATAGAAGAGGAATTTCTGAGGAATCTTCTGATGATTGGAGGAATTTAGATATTTCTGCCACATAGCCCAGAGGAGGCAGAAATCTGTGTTGCAGAGGTAGCAACAGCAGAAGTAGGACAGCCAACTGAGACTGTCAAAGAAGCATTGGAGCAGACTTTGGAAGCTGCCCAAGATCATAGTGATCTGCCCAATTGCAGAAAATTTTTGCAGCTGGGGAGACTGCATGAGCGGAGCCAGCCACTGGAAAAACGAAATAAAGTGATCGAGAAGATCAGAAGGCTAATGTTGAGATCAGCAGAGACTGCCAGCAAGGAGAAGTTGGGCAAAAGAGAAACAACAGTAGCAGTAGTAGCAGCAGCGCAGAAGCAGCAGCAGCAGCAGGGAGATGGAGAAGATGAAAAGCTCCAGAAATTTGTTTGGGATCCAGGAGGATTTCCAAAGCTGAGATGGGAAGCTCATGAGTAGGATATCATGAATTTTTCAGATGAGGAGTATGATGCAGGAGCATCTCTCTGTGTCATCCAGCCAACTACGTCAGCATGTGCATTCAAAGCTGAAGAGACGCACAGCCCTTGTCTTCCATTTTGAATTTGAATGTAATTTAATGTTTTAGGCTGTTGAGCTGTGAAGTCGTGCCTTTGCATAGGTTGTAGGTAGATAGGCCTTTAATGTTTTGTAAGGCTGATATCTAGATCCGATTTTTGGACTAGACAACCCTTTCAATGCCATTGAATAGGGTAGGTAGATTGGAGGGAAGAGCTCAAAGAGGCCCTCTTGTAAAAGATCAATTTCGATCTCATTTTGTAATAGTTAGAGGATGCACAAGAGAGATAATATAGAGAAGAGAAGATAAGAGCCGAGACCTTGTTACAGGCCGTGCTTAGGAACACCTTGTAAAAACAGGCATTTGTCATTTAATACAAACAACATTTTTTCCTGCATATTTCCTATGTTGAATGAATGTCTATGTGTGTTCAAATTATACTATGAATGTATGTTGTAGTTTTTCATTTGTAGGAGTGTGTTTGGTTTCATGCTTGAGAGGTCTTTGAGGCTTCACACCATGACGGTGTCACAGAATGTTGCAGGTTCTGATAGCCATGCACAGAGGGTGCATTTCTGAATTCTGTGGGTTCAGATAGAGGCGTGTCAGGTGGGCACAGAAGCTGAAATCAACAACTCGGGAGCAAGACCTCAAGGTTGCTGAATACCTTGGAGGCAAGGCTATGTATGAGAAAACACAATTTTAGACAGAATCTCTGAGGAGTTCTGTGAAGCTCTGTCAGGAGGGCATTGAGCCAGTGCAAGGAGTGCACAGGAGAAGAACTCTTTTGTGAGTTCATATTGAAGTCAGAATCACTAAGGATTATGAGAGCTCTGCCAAGTGGGCACTGATCATATGCATAGTGATGCATTGAGAAGAACTCTGTTGTGAGTTCAGATAGGAGAACAAGGATCACTAAGGATTTTGAGAACTCTGCTAGGAGGGCATTGAGCAGGTGCATAGGACACACGTAAGGGGACAGAACTATTGGATGTTCTGTAAGAAGGTACTCTGCCAGGTGGGCATTGATTAGGTGTGCAGAAAGGTACAAGAGGAGAAAAGAACTCCTTGAATTCTAGAATTAGTAGAAGAGTCCAAGAAGAAGGATCTTCACAGGGTTGTTGAACACCCTGAAACTCTCAGCAAAATTTTTCTTGAGAAGAGGGATAGCCAGGAGGGGATATGAATTCTCCATCTGAGGGAGAAAGGAAAAAGGGACTTAGGTCCTTAAAGATCTAAGTTCATGACTAAGCTCAGAAGGGATAGCACCTCGTGCATGCAGAGACTCTGCAAGGAGTGCAGAAGTCGTGGAAACCTCTTAAGGTTCCAGAGAAGGTCAAGCTCAGGAGGGCAAGTGATTTTAGTCACAAAGCCGTAGCTGCAAGGAGTGAAGAGGCTACAGAATTCCTTGAAGAGTTCAAAGTTTTTTTTAAAGCTCAGGAGGAGTGGCATTTTTGTACATGCAAGTGAGACTCAAGGCGAAGAGCTCGCAGGGAAAAGAATTCAAAGTAAAGGCATTAGACATTTGGAGTTCTTCCAAGTGTTAGAAGAAAGCGCAGAAGCTCAGGAGGGTGCACAATAGCTGTCAGATTAGCCTGAGGAGAAGAGATCTGGACTGTTGGTTTTCCACATCCAGGAAGCAATAAAGAAGTGCAGAGGCGAGAGGATCTGAACCGTCAGATCTTGAGTGAAGAACTTGACAGTTGTTGGATCTGTTGAGAGTTGCCGAGGTTTAAACCCTTGTAGGTGGAAGAAAAAGTCCCAAAGTGGCAAGAAGAATCGCAGCCGTCCATCTTAGGAGGACAAGTGGTAGAGATCAAAGGATCTCGCAAACTTGGAGGTTCTCAAGGTGAGAGCCCAAAGGTTGGGCGCTCCAAGTCATGAGCAGCGAAGTGGAAAGAAGATCAGAGCCGTCCATCGGAGGAGGACAGGTGGCAGAGATCTAAGGATCTCGCAAACTTGGAGGTTCACAAGGTGAGAGCCCAATGGTTGGGTGCTCCAAGTGGCAAAATTGCGAAGTGTTGAAGACAGGCAGGAGAGACATGTGCCAGAACCATGTTGTGGGCCCGAAGGATAGACTAGCAGACATGTGTTGTTCATTAAAGAGAGTCAACACCCCATTGACTTTTTGTGTCTCTGGGGTTCATGAGATAAAGGCACAGCAGTTCAACCTTTGAACTCACAAAGTGGCGAGAAGCGAGTAGCGCTAGTGTTAAGCCTAGTTGTTGGTCATGTGCGGAGGGCACTGAAAAGGGAAGGAGTTATACTCATCTCACTATCTCGGATATCGCGGGATTGGACAGGAGGAGTCGACAGCTTCGACTTTCAAACTCGGGAGAGGAGAGTTGTGACAAGTTTCTTCCGAGGTAGGTCTTGGTCATAGCGATGTGGTCGCACGAAGAGGGAAGAGCTCGCACCTAGTGTTGTTCGCAAAGGGGAGCTTCCTGAAAGGACCTGTGGATCGATTTAGAAGAGATTCCAGCAGGGAATCGAAGGAGCCACTTCGGCTCATGAATTAGAGTGAACGATCCTTAAGACTGGGAGGTCGTGTAGAGACTCTGCCAAGGCAGAGGTGGCGTTTGCATCACAAGTTTGTGTGGGGGAAGGAACAAGAACGATCATTTCATTATATGAATCATCGCTTGTGCTCAGCTCCAGTACTCTCCTTTCCCGATCTGCAACAACCTTTTGAGATTGATACTGATGCATTTGACTATGTTGTGGGTGCATTTATCACTCAACACGGTCATCCGATGGCATACCATAGTGAGACACTCTCATATATTGTTCGGAAATACCCCGCCTATGACAAGGAAATGTATTCCATTGTACAAGCATGTCATCAATGGAAACATTACATTCTGGGAAAGGAGACGATCATACCCACTGATAACAAGCCTCTCCAGTTCATACAGACACAAGGGAAATCGCAAAACGACCGCCATCAAAAGTGGTCAACCTACCTGCAGCAGTTCCATATCAAAATCAAGTATAAGATACGTTTCTTAAACCTTGTTGTTGACTGCCTCAGTTGACCTCATGTGGTTTCACTCACCACTGTGTTCCATTCCTGTGGACATGAAGCATCTGAGTGGCCCCAACTTTATCAGCAAGATTTGAAATTTTCCACCACCTATCAACTCTTGGGTACAGGCACAACTGTCACCTATTTTCACATTCAGGATGGACTATTATGCCACCTGGGCCATCTCTGTGTTCCTATAAGAAAGAGTGAAAATATGATTTTGGAAGTCCACTACAGTCGGAGGGTAGGACATTTTGGCGTGGAGAAAATTGTGGTCATTCTTCGGAAAAAATTTATTGGCCAAAACTTCGACAGGACGTCAACAAGTATATCAAATCTTTCACTGTCTATTCAATTTCCAAGCTATCCATCAAGAAGCAAGTATTATACACCTCTTCCTACTCCCAAGAAAACTTAGGAATCCATCTCAATGGATTACATGTCTGGCCCTTCGTCCACCAAGCAAGGAAATGACTATGTATTTGTGGTCGTTGATCGGTTTTCGAAGATGGAAATCCTCACATCCTGCAAGAAGAATATCAGAGTGGAAGATACTACCAAGCTCTTCTTTTAACAAGTGTGGGTTCACTTTGGGATACAACAGACCATCATCTCCAACTTGGACAACAGGTTCCTTAGTAGATTTTGGTCGAGTCTCTGGTCACTGTTGGAAACCAAGCTCACAAAATCCACTGCTTTCCATCCCCAAATAGACGACCAAAAAGAGTTTGTCAATTGTATGATTGTGCACATCCTGCACATGTACAACTCTAAGAATCCACGTACATGGGACGAGAGTCTCCCCTATGTTCAACACAGTATATCTATGTTATTTTTCATATCTCCATTTTTATTGTATTCAGTATGTTAATCAGTTCTTTCCGCTCCTAAATCTGTATCACTCAATGAACTAACGATGTATGGATTGGGGTGTGGCATCATCGACAACTTCAATCTCTTGATGACCTTGGTTGAGATCAAGTTCTTTTGTCTCTCGTTCTCAACAATGAAATGTAGTGGCATTTCCTTCACCCACATCTATGAATGTAAGAGGTACTCCCCCTCCTCAAGCTCCTCTGACTTGTATGGTTGGATATTTTTGGTTGTGATGGTAGCACTGGGTTTTTCATCGATGATCCACTTTCCTATTTCAAATCAAAGTCCAATTCAGGGTCCTACTAATTTTCTTTAAGCTCAGTCAACAATGATTGTTTCAAGTGACATTCATATTTGTTGTGCCAGAGCATTTTCTGGAACTCACACCACTTTCCAATGTCCTTCTTCATCTTCTTGTTACCCTTTTTCGACTGCATCTTAGACTGTTTGTCTTGAGTTTGGATTTCCTTGCCATGTCCCATGTTCTGTGAGTTAGGGCCACCCTTACCATACTTTTGTTGTCTTGGATTTGCAAACCTAAACTCTTGCTTATTATGTTGCTTAAATTTCTTCCTAACTTTGCTAGCATATCGATAAGAATCTCCTAGTGACTCGCAGGGATGATTTTAGGATTTCAATTTCTCTCATGGGTTGATTTTCCATTGTGTTTCCCAGAAAAAAAAAATCTATTCTAAAAATCATTCCCCCAAATTCTATAGGATAAAATTATTTTACCTTAAAAATCGCCAAAATTTTGTACAAACTATATAAAATCCTTAGAAACTTGAATATGTTTAAAAATATATCACTAAACATTTTGTAGTTGCCATATGAAGGATTAGTAAGATTCGCTAGGGTTTCTACATTTTAAAATAAATTTCCATCCTTAAAATCATCTATGCCAGTGAGGAGATGCCTAAGAAATCCATCTTTGTTTCGATGTACCTGTGTAGGACACTGTGGTACTTCAAAACCAAGTTCCACTCGGGGTCTCTAATACCCCTATTTGAGTGCAAGGTATGGAAGATGTCGGTATACTCTAACACCATCTGGTCTCTCTCCTGACACAGAGACATCCATCTTGTGTATTAATCATCATAGTTTCCAACAAGAAATACCTCCTCCTTGAGGGAATCAACAAAGGCCGCCCAAGTGGGTCTTCTCGTGAATGTCATAGAATCGTCCTCATTGTGTCTCTCCCAACAGATTTCCCACTAATATTTGACATGGGGAATGGCTTTAAAAAGTGCAAAGGCAATCTTTTCAATGTCAAATTTTTTTTGAACAGAGTAATATCCCTCTAACAAATTCAGCCATTTCTCCAAAGCATCTGCGTCTATCTAGCTTTAAAAAAAAAAGATATCAAATTTAGTACCTTGAAGGGCATCGTACCTCCGAAATGGTTGTTTTTCAAAGATGCCTCAACCACCATTGGTAGTCCTCGAAGGATCTGAGAAAAATTGTCCATCATCCCATTCCTCTGTCACACGAGGGATTCCTCGATCAATATCTTAGAAATATCTTGAAAGGATCTCTTGCTCTATCATCTCTCTTTTCTTCCACCATGGGAGGTCGCTTGAGCTAACGAGAGAGCTCATCCCCAAGTGAAACTAGATTGAGACTCAACTCTCTAGACCCCAACCTTGTCGGGGATTGATCCAGATTATCTTGAGAATGAAATGAGTGATCTGAAAATAGAAAGTTGACTTTTTATGCTATGCAAGCACCCTCTACTTCATTAAAATAAACTTTACAGGACCTTGCTTCATGTGTATAAATATGCAATATAAACTTATGTGTTAAGTTCATGCTTCTTCCTTTAAATGTTTATGTGTGAGGAATTGTTCTTTTAGATGGTTAAATATGTACTTTAAACAAATACAAAGCAACACAACTTGCAGCAAATAAACCATCAAACTCACAACAATCACAACATGATAAAGGAGTTCACCCCCCTCCAGGCTACATCTCCTTGAGCCTCCATAATGGACTTGGCTCTCTGGGATTAATTAGTCAAAAGTTATTTTACAAGCTGTTTCTCAACTCAAATGGAAAAACAGACTACACCATTGAGATCAAAACACATAAAAACCCCAAAAATGACTAATACAACTCTGAAAATGGATCATGGCTCATTCGAGCATGACCTCTTCTACATGTGGCCATAAGCTTCCCTGAGCTTCTCTATGGAAAAAACACCTGTAAAAGTCCTCAACAGCCTCTGAAACCTATCCCAATGTGTTCAGAGCATATCAATTAGCCAAAAATGATTATTCAATCACAATAAACAAACATAAGCTCACCAAACCATGTCCTCCATCAATGAGGGCTTCAAACTCCCTGGAGCTTCCTGAAACTTCAATGGTGAAAAACTTGCAGAAGAAGTCTTCAAATGGCCTTGAAAACAACACCAATGGATCCATCATGTCCAAAAACCCCTATCTGGGCTTTTACGGCACCTCAATCGGCCAAAAGATGAAGAAGTTAGGCCTCCTCCATTTTCCTCTGTCAAGCTTTCTGAAATTGGCTCTACAAAACGCACCTTTGTGTGCATGAACCAAGAACACGCTCCAAAATGCACGTTAAAACCCAGCCCCGTGCATAACCGAAAACCTATCCAAACTATAGGATGGTTAGGGAGCCTCCATCCCCTAACTGCCTAGCACTCAGGCATATGGGTCTTCCATAAGACCGCGCGCATAAACAAAGGGCTAACCGTTTATCCGTTTTAAAAACCAATTTTTAAGCCGCGCCCCGGGCATGGGCACATGGCGCATACCAAAAATCCACGGGATAAGGCAAAAAGTGCTAACCGTTGTAACCACTCCCCAAAAGTGTTAACCATCGGTCATAACCGCGCGGTATATACATGCGTAGTTTTACATTTAAACATATATATGGAATACTCCCGTATGCATATATAAACATTGGTTATATATTGTATAACCAACCCCGCACCATATATATTATACCACAGCTATATGTAATACAATGGAACCACGGGTCGGGGCTAAGCCCCGGCCCGCCCCCCTTTCCACTTAATACAACACTCAATTTAAATATAAGTGCGTTGACATATAAAACAAGGAACAAATGCGGACCTACCACGTGTATTGTACGGACCTACCACGTGTATTGTATGGACTGTACGGACAGGTACAGTCAGCATCAAATTTTTGCCTGTTTGGCTTGACGAACAGATCGCGATATCTTCTCCATACGGACTCCATTTGAGAAAGTAAATATACCGCCAGAATCAGGAAGACGAGATAGACGCAATGACAATATTTTCGTCGCATTCCGAGCACTTTGAATTTTGAGCAAAAATTTGGTCCAGATTTTGATCAATGAGATACAAACAAAAATATAGCAGAAAACATAAAAATATATTGAAACCCAACTTCTATTAATGAATAACAAAATATTGTAGAACACAAACTAGAATGGTGGTAGCTTATCTCTAAAGAGAAAGAGATGTTGGCTACGCCCATTCACAATAAGCATTGCATCACACTCCATTGTATCCTCAAAGGACCTCCTTAACCTCGATTGTATATGAGAGAGTGAGAGGAGAATAATTCTCATGATGCATGTGGGATAAATTGATATAAGTTTACACAATTTCATAGGCATGTAAAACACTAGTCTTCCTAGGAGGTCACCCATCCCAGTACTACTCGAGCCCAAGAACACTTAACTATGGATGAACATTGTAGGAATGTACATAAGACCAACAATGATTACAATATGGTCGTAATTAATAAATGAAAATGACATTACATTACATTCCCCATAAAAAAAAAGTAAATATCATGGTTTATCAAAACCAAAGGCTCGAAAATGTAGAAGGTGGACAGCCACTGAGATCCACATGGATCATCAAATCAAATCTCTGACAATGATCCACATCGATCATCAAATCTCTTTAAATGGACGATGATGTTGCATTATTAGAGAAATCGACTTGTAAAAGTGAGCATCACTCACATTCACAATCCTGAATATGTATTTTCTTCTCTTTATTTTCATATTAGACCATGTCTTGCCAATCACTACGATTTTGTAGTATTTGGAACTTTCTTTATTTCAATTTTTTTTTCTTAAATCCTAATCTATGCCATGTATTGAAATATTGTGGGTAACAAAGCAATAAATATACTGGAACAGAAATATTTGTACCAGAAAAACAAATATCTGCATCAGTGACCAAAAATGTCAAATTAGTGGCAAGTATGTTTCCAACAATCAAAATAGATTTGAATCTAGTAATGTATGTTAATTGTAATGTTTGGTATGTTTAATGATCTGAATTTAGGGCTGGTTTTGATTTTGTCCAAAATTTGGTGAAGAATGGTTAGATCTGTAGATTTGAATGGTTAAGTTTGTATAATCAGAGTGTTTCATAGGTTTTTCAGCACACTGAATTCATTTATGCATTCAAAAATGTAATTTAAACAACAAAAAATAACGATTTTGTCCAAATTTACATGACCGAATTCCTAGTACACTAGATGGAACACCCTACGTCAAGAAAGGGACCAGATAGTACCAGATTTCATAAATATTTTCCATACCTTACCACCAAATTGGGTATCAAAGACTCTGAGCATCATCTGGTGCTCAAATATCGTGATTGTTTGCATAGATACATTCAAATAGAAATGGAGTTTCTAAGAATCGCCTCATTGGGCATGGCCTATAGATATGTTGTCAAGATCGAGCAGAAATTTAAGCAGAAAAGGAGAGATTTTGGATCTATAAACCCTTCACAGTCGAAGCAGGGAAAAGGTGGTACCAACCCACATAGAAAGGGACCAATTTGAGATGGTATCCCTTAGGAAAACTAGTCCAAGCCGCAATACAAGAAAGTCAATGAGAATATGAATAAGGACACGGGAAAATGGTGTGAGTACCATAAAATACCTTGGAACAACATCGAAGAATGTCACTCCAATAAGTCACTCATGGTCGATTCTGATATTGAATCAAATCCTGAAGGAGGGAAGTGGATTATCGATGTTGAACCCAGTGCCACTATTGCTACCACAAAAGTTTGGTCAAGTGAACCAGAAGAACCAGAGGAAGGGGAACACCTCTTTCACTTGTAGATCTAGATAAAGGGGGCTTTGCTTCATTTCATTGGTGATACCGGTAGTCAGAATAACCTGATTTCAGCAGAGGTCGTCAAGCAACTGGACCTACCAATGACACCGCACCAGCATCCCTACACCATCGACTGGCTTCGCCAAGGAAGAGATCTTTCTGTCAGCCAACAATATTGTCTGCCCTAAGACATCAAGCCTTTCAAATATGAGGTAGTGTGTGATATTTCTCCCCTTGAAGTTTGTGATTTTTTTTTAGTTCAACCATATTTGTAGAAGCGTCATGTTATGTATGAGTCTATACCCTACAATGTTATTATTACTTTGGGTATAAAATTGTATAAGATACTAGAGGTAGCGCCACCTATTGTTATTTCTTTAATCTCTTCTAAGAAATGCAGTAAGTTCATTTCACAGACCGGGAAGTTCGTCTTGTTTTTTTATCTATGCTCATACTAACCATAAGGTCATCACCACATCTATGGCCTCTACATGGAACCTCTCTTTGCAGCAGAAGCAAGTGGATAGAATCGTGGAAGAATACAGAGACATCTTTTCTTCACCTAGAAGGGTATTGACACACTACCAAGTCAAGAATCCAATTGATCTGACCCCTGGTGCACCTCTACCTAATGGACCAGTCTATCATCGCTTGTTGATGGAAAATGATGAAATCAGGTGTCATATCCAAGAGCTTCTCCAGAAGGGGCACATCAGACCCAAATACTCCCCTTGCGGAATCTCAATTGTACTTGTGCAGAAGAAGGACAACACTTGGTGACTCTGCATTGATTACAGAGCCTTAAATAAAATCAAAGTCAGGAATCGGTACCCCATTCCCAAGATTGATGACCTTCTTGACCAACACAAGGGGAAAATTTTTTTCAACAAGATTGACCTAAAGTCTGGATACCACTAGGTTTGCATCGAACCAACTGATGTATGGAAGACAACCTTCAAGTCTAAAGAAAGTCTCTTCGAATGGATAGTCATGCCCTTTGAATTAACAAAAGCACCAGCCACTTTCGTGAGGTTGATGGATGATGTATTGAGACACTTTACCAACTCTTTTGTGGTGGAATATTTGGATGACATCCTCATCTTCAACATAATGTGGGAGGAGCACATGTGTTATATTAAGCAGGTTTTGAGCACTTTGCAGCAGCACAAGTTATATGCCAACTTGGAAAATTTCTCTTTAGGAATGAACAAGGTCCAATACTTGGGTTGAATTGTTGATGAGCATGGGGTACATGTTGATCCAGCTAAGATCCAAGTCATCCGTGACTAGCCAACCCCGACCACACTGACCGAGCTTCAGAGATTCTTGGGACTAGACAACTTCTACCGACGGTTCATGTTGGGATTATCCCATATTGCATGGGCCCTCAACTAGGTGACCAAGGGTGGTGGAAGAGTCAAGATGATGTAGGAGCATCTCTTCACATTAGCTAGCCAGCCAGCCAACCACGTCAGTGCATGCATTCAAAGCTGAAGAGAAGCGCATCCCTCGTCTTCCATTTTGAATTTGAATGTAATTTAATGTTTTAGGCTGTTGAGCCATGAAACCATGCCTTTGCGCAGGCTGTAGGTAGATAGGCCTTTAATGTTTTGTAAGTCTGAGATCTAGATCTAATTTTTGGACTAGACAACCCTTTCAATGCCATTGAATAGGGTACGTGGATTGGACGGAAGAGCTCGAAGAGCCCCTCTTGTAAAAGATCAATTTCGATCTCATTTTGTAATAGTTAGAGGATGCACAAGAGAGATAGCATAGAGAAGAGAAGAGAAGAGAAGAGTCGAGACCTTGTTACAGGCCATGCTCAGGAACACATTGTAAAAACAGGAATTTGCCATTTAATACAAACAACAGTTTTTCATGCATATTTCCTGTGTTGAATGAATGTCTATGTGTGTTCAAATTATACTATGAATGTATGTTGTAGTTTTGCATTTGTAGGAGTGTGTTTGGTTTCATGCTTGAGAGCTCTTTGAGGCTTCACACCATGAGGGTGTGACAGAATGTTGCGGGTTCTGATAGCCATGCACAAAGGGTGCATTTCTGAATTCTATGGGTTCAGATAGAGGCATGCCAGGTGGGCACAGAAGCTGAAATCAACAACTCGGGAGGAAGACCTCGACGCTGTTGAATACCTTGGAGGCAAGGTTGTGTATCAGAAAACACAGTTGTAGATAGAATATTTGAGGAGTTCTGTGAAGCTCTGCCAGGAGGTCATCGAGCTAGTGCAAGGAGTGTACAGGAAAAGAACTCTGCTATGAGTTCAGATTGAAGTCATAATCACTAAGGATTATGAGAGCTCTGCTAAGTGGGAATTGAGCATATGCATAGTGATGCATTGAGAATAACTCTACTGTGAGTTCAGACAGGAGAACAAGGATCACTAAGGATTCTGAGAACTCTGCCAGGAGGGCATTGAGCAGGTGCATAGGGCACACAGAAGGGGACAGAACTATTGGATGTTCTGTAAGAAGGTACTCTGCCAGGTGGGCATTGAGTAGGTGTGCACACAAGTAAAAGAGGAGTAAAGAACTCCTTGAATTTTGGAATTAGTAGAAGAGTCCAAGAAGAAGGATCTGCGTAGGGTTTTTGAACACCCTGAAACTCTTAGGAAAAGGTTGCTTGAGTAGAGGGATAGCCAGGAGGGAATATGAATTCTCTATCTAAGGGAGAAAGGAAAAAGGGACTTAGTTCCTTAAAGATATGAGTTCGTGAGTAAGCTCAGAAGGGATAGCACCTCATGTGTGCAAAGACTCTGCAAGGAGTGTAGGAGTCATGGAAACCTCTTAAGGTTCTAGAGAAGGTCAAGCTTATGAGTGCGAGTGCTTTTACGCATAAAGCCATAGCTGCAAGGAGTGAAGAGGCTACAAAACTCCTTGAAGAGTTCATAGTTTTTTTTAAAGCTCAGGTGGAGTGGCGTTTTTGTATGCGCAAGCAAGACTCAAGGAGAAGAGCTCGTAGGGAAAATAATTCAAAGTGAAGGCCTTAGACATTTAGAATTCTTCCAAGTGTTAGAAGAAAGCACAGAAGCTCAGGAGGGCACATAACAGTCGTCAGATCAGTCTGAGGAGAAGAGATCTGGACCGTTCATTTTCCATGTCTAGGAAGTAGCAGAGAAGCGCACAGGCGAGAGGATCTCAACCATCAGATCTTGAGTGAAGAACTCGATAGCCATTGGATCTGTTGAGAGTTGTCGAGGTTTAAACCCTCACATGCCGAAGAGAAAGTCCCAAAGTGGCGAGAAGAATCACAGCTTTCCATCTGAGGAGGACATGTGGCAGAGATCAAAGGATCTCGTGAACTCAAAAGTTCGCAAGGTGAGAGCCCAAAGGTTGGGCGCTCCAAGTCACGAGCAGCGAAGTGGTGAGAAGATTGGAGCCATCCATCGGAGGAGAACAGGTGGCAGAGATCTAAGGACCTCGCAAACTCGGAGGTACGCCAGGTGAGATCCCAAGGGTTGGGCGCTCCAAGTGGAGAAAATGCGAAGTGATGAAGACAGGCATGAGAGACACATGGCAGAACCATGCTATCACCCCGAAGGATAGACTGGCAGACACGTGTTGTTCATTAAAGAGAGTCAACACCTCATTGACTTTTCGTGTCTTGGGGGTTCATGAGATAAAGGCATGGGAGTTCAACCTTTGAACTCATGAAGTGGCGAGAAGTGAGTAGCGCTAGTGTTAAGCCTAGCTGGTGGTCACGCGTGGAGGGCGCTGACAAGGGAAGGAGTTATACCCGTCTTGCGATCTCGGATATCGCAGGATTGGACAGGAGGAGTCAAGAGCTTCGACTCATGA